>CM076582.1:1330394072-1330583655 GCA_034641835.2 Pinus albicaulis | reverse complement strand
TACTGCTTCTCTTGATGTTCCAAAATTTTAATTAATGAAAGTGCATTGTATTTTGCTTTCTCGAGATTGAGAGGAGTTCGTAACTCGTTGGGATTATTTGTATGAGGTTTAGGTTCAAAATCAACTAACTCTTATTATAACTTTTAGATTATTGTTAATAGTTTAAAAGCCAACACTTAGTAAGAAATTTATGATTTTGAAGTGTTGAGGCATCTTAAGACATGCTAAAGCCAACACCTAGTAAGAAAATTATGATGATTTTGTAAGGGTTGAGGCATTCTAAGACATGTTAAGGGTATGAACTTCTATTCAGGGGTTTTCTATTTTTCTAATCTTATTACAATGGACCAACATGTCTCTTTGCATGGGTGTGAACCTCTCTCCAAGGGTTGTCTACCCTTTTAACCTTATTACAATGGGCCAACATGTCCCACTACAAGAATTGAACCTAGGTGGAGGGAGAATAAACCATACTCTTAACCACCCAAGTTAGATGAAATCTATTAAGCCTAGGGGCATTGATCCTCTAATTGCAAGTTGGGAATGTTTTCCCAACCATAGAACAAGTAATCACTAAAAAAGTGATTAAATTTTTGTCTCTTAAAAAAATATTCTTATATAATTTGAGAAGGTACTCATAAATAACATGATTGATTAAATATATGTATAATATTTAGTAGAATATAAATACATGAAATAATGGGAATTTGTGGCAACCAAATCTTTTAATTACTTTTCAAAATAGCCACGAACTACGTGTAAAAACCAAATAAGTCATAGTTGTCTTATATTTGTTTTTTAGACCATTATATATCTTTCCATAATAATAACATTAAATTGCGTAGATCCATCTTAATTTTGGATCTATCAAGCTTCGAGAGGGATCAAATCTCTTGAGGTGCAAACTTCTTTTGGAGTAAAAAGAGATTTTATCCCTCTTGACACTTGCTAGATGTGGAGTAAGATGGATCTATGCTAGTGTTGTATAAATTTAACATCTCTATACATAAAAGTATTCCCATTTTTCATTTTATTAAAATCTTGATTTAATCTTTATGGAATATTCACATAATACTTTTAGTAATAGTGATAGTAGAGGGTTTAGATATATCTCAAAAGTATAACTTTTTTTATTTTAGATTTAACTCAAAAAGTGTTATAAAATAAAATTAAAATAAAATATTCATAAAATATTTTGATTGTGAAATGAGTTATTGTTTTTGGGCATGTAATATAAGCCATGGCATTGGCCCATGGTATTATAACAAAGTCTGTATTAAGTTTTTAATCTTATATTAAGCTTTTACGTGCTTATTAATTGATCTAAAAAATGGAGGAGTAACTTCTCCTCTCAAAAACTGATCATCCTCTGATGCTTTGCAAGTAAACAAAATTTGTGTTAATGTAAACAAGTTTTATAATCTCTTCAAGGTGGTGAGTTAGTTTTCACATGAACTTTTGAAAAGTAACATATTCACATGAAACTCAAAATGGCAAACATGAAGAGCGGAAAACAAAATTTGATGACAGAGTTCACCCCTCCTGGGCTATGTCTTCGGGCCTGCTTCAACAGCTATATCGCTCTATTGATCTTATTGGTAAAAGAGTACATGCAATTTGTTGACAATTGAGTGGCTTATTTCCCCTACAAGGAAACATTCTCCTGCAAAGAGCTCTCGCTCCAAAAGTATGACCCCCTACAACAAGTCATGAAAAGGACTCACATATCAAGTCCTTTGATCCGGATTTATGCAGGAACGCAACAGAATAAACATACTGCTTATCGTACGAGGAATCTTTGATGAAATAACACTTCATTTCATTAATATCAAGAAATACAGAAATTTGTGGGACGGAAGATAGAGGAAACTAGCTAGGGCGGCCAGTGATTGTCTGCGAGAAGAGGATGTGGCGGCTACAGACCTGCGAACTAAGTTACAATGGGCTAGAACCCCTGTTATTATTTAGAAACAATAGGAAATCCTAAATAGCAAAAACCCTAACCCTAGGAGATGAAGCGCCAAAACTATGGGCCCTGTTTGGGTAAATTGGTGTTTCAACTTCCGAGGGGCGTATCTTTGGCATACGATCTCCGTTTGACGCGTACCATACCTCGTTAGAAATATCTATCAGAGGACTACAAATTTGGAATGAGCAACATCGGTCCATGGACCCATGTTGGTTCCCATCATCGCCGTTCCCAACGTCGTTCCAGGAACTCAAACGGCTGCGAGAGTTGGGACCGAAAAGCCCCGCTAAAAATGATGAAGTTGTGCCGAAACTAAAAAACTGAAAGAGACAATGGTGGGGCCCTAAGTGGAATAGGTGGGTGGCCACCAATATCCACCTGGATCATTCCTCCCCCTGTAGGAAGCAATGGTCCCCATTGCATTGATTTCCTCCATGAGATGAGGAAACTTCTCCTAAAATTGGTCCCTGGTGAACCACTTACCTTGGTGTAGGGGTTGGCCGGCAGCAACTTGGAAAGCAGATTTGGATATGCAGTAGTGTTCTTGATTTGCATGTCCATGATACAATTTGTGGTGGCCTGTTCCATGTAGTCTGGGTTTAACTCTGTTGGTGTGAGTTGTTATGCAATGTCAGAGGTGTCCAGTAGAGGTGGGAAGTAAGGATGAAGGTGATCCACATTGAAGATTGGGTGCAGACCAAGGAATGGTGGAATACTAAGCTCGAAGGCATTGTTCCCTACAGCCTTGGTGATGGTGTACGACCCGTATCGGAGCAGGCGAAGCTTGCGGTGGGGTCCAGTGAGGCGCTCCTTCTGCAAATGTAGCCATACTTTGTCGCCCACCTGGAAGTTGTGTGGCACCCGGTGTTGATCATGGCGTTGCTTGTACTTGGCATTGGCTCTGTCCAATATATCATGAACCTGTTAGCGGATGTGTTGAATGCGCTCGATGAAGCTACTTGCTTTGTCAACTTCAGACTGGACATGAGCTGAATTGGCCTGAGCAGCTGGCAGCTGCAAATGGCATGGCTATGTCAATGGGACATAGTGGCTGGAATCCCAAGCCCACCTGAAAGGGGCTATGGCCAATTGAACTATGGAGAGCCCAGTGATAACTATGTTGTACATAGGGAGGCTCGTCCCTGTGTGTGGATGCTTTGAATTGTACATGCGCATAATGTGTCCACAATCATTACGGTGACGACCTCTGTTTGGCCATACGATTTGGGGATGGAAAGTTGTGAACTTAGTGAGCTTGGTATCCAACAGTGACCGGAAGGTGGACAAAATGTGCTGAGGAACCTGCTATCCCGATCTGATATGATAGACTGTGGGATCCCAAAGTGCACCCACACTCGTTCAAAGAAGAGTTTAGCAGTGGCTTCTGCTGTGATATTCTTCTTGCAGGCCGCCATAATGGGCATCTTCGAGAATCTGTCGACGACCACAAAAACACAGTCATTTCCCTGCTTAGTAGAAGGCAGGCCCGACATGTAATCCATGGAGATGGATTCCCAAGGTCGACTAGGGGTAGGTAGAGGAGTATATAGGCCTTGCTTCTTGATGGTCGGTTTAGCAATGGCACAAGCAGTGCAGGATCTGATGTGCTTCTCGACATCCTTTTGAAGGTTCGGCCAATAGAAATACTTCTGCAGGATTGCTACTGTTTTCTCGACCCCGAAATGCCCAGCGACTCGACTGTAGTGTGCTTCCCATATCATCTTAGCACGCTCGCTTGAAGGAACACAAAGGTGTCCCATGTGACATAAAAGTGCATCTTGGAGGTGAAAATTTGGAACTTGCGTACCCCCCGAGAGTGCCTTGTAAGTTTGGCCGAATTCTGGGTCACTCTCATAGAGAAGCGGCCAATCAGAAGTCTCGTGCCCACAAGAGTTGAGCACAGTGGTGAGCGCCACGATCGGTGGTCGGCTGAGGCAGTCTGCAACATGATTGGTGCTACCCTTCTTTTACTTGATGTTCAAATGAAGCTGTTGCAGATATGTGGACCACTTCTGATGGCGATCATTCTGCGACTTCCCTTGTGTCTGTATGAACTGTAGGGGCCTGTGGTCTGTGTGGATGAATGTTTCCTTCCCCAAAATGTAATGCTCCGATTGTCGACAAGCTTGCACAATGGAGTACATTTCTTTGTCATATGTGGGGTACTTGCGAACTGTGTCAGACAATGTCTCAACGAAATGCTGCAGATCTTTGTTGAGTAGAAGCCTTGATAGCATGCCTCGGAAGGCATCTGTCTCGATCTCAAATGAGTATTACTGAAGTACGGTAAAGTGAGCCTTTGGGGGCGGAACGGAGGCGATTTTCAATTTTGTGAATGCCTTAATTTGGTGAGGTTCGGCCAAAAAAATTGCTCTCGCTCCTCCCTTGGTGACTTGACTCAAGGGCCAAGTGATATGAGAGAATCCCAACACGAACCTCCGATAGAAATTAGCAAGACCCAGAAAGCTGCGAAGCTCTGTTATAGTGGTCGGGGCTGGCCAATCCCGAATGACTTGGATCTTGGCCGGATCCACATGCACCCCCCTTTCATCAATAATGTATCCCAGATATTGAACCTGGGTCATGCCAAACGTGCACTTCTCCAAATTGGCACACAACTTGTGTTGGCGCAGTGTTTGGAGGACTTGTCGGATGTGATGAAGGTGCTCTTCCCAAGTCTTGCTGAAGATCAGAATGTCATCCAAGTACACCACTACGAATGAGTTGGTGAATGGCCGCTAGATGTCGTCCATCATCCTCATGAAGGTTGCGGGAGCATTCGTCAACCCGAAAGGCATGACCAGCCATTCAAAAAGGCCTTCCTTAGCTTTGAAGGCAGTCTTCCACACATCAGAGGGTTCAATTGGTACCTGGTGATACCCAGACTTCAGGTCGATCTTAGTGAAATATTTTGCACCTTGGAGTTGGTCCAGAAGGTCATCAATCCGTGGGATTGGGTACCTATTCCGGACAGTGATCTTGTTCAGCGCCCGATAGTCAATACAGAGTCTCCACGTCCCATCCTTCTTCTGTACCAACACGATCGGGCTCCCACAGGGCGATGAAATTTGTTTGATGTGACCTTTCTGCAACAGTTCCTGAATCTGCCTCTTGATTTCATCATTCTCCAGAACAGAGCATTGATAGATCGGTCCATTAGGTAGCGGTGCACCTGGGGTCAGATCAATCGGGTGCTTGACCTGACAGTGCAGAGGAACCCCTGTGGGTGAGGTGAATATGTCCCCATGCTCCTCCACAACCTTATCCATTTGTTGTTTTTTTGTAGAGGAGCCCTGTCTGGAGGTCATGGCCACAGTCTTCTTCTTGCCTTGGGGGCGGATCATCAGGAAAACGAATTCCCTAGTTTGGGAAATGAGCTTACTGCATTGTTTTGCAGTAACCAAAGAGATAGCGGCAGGAGGTGGTACCTCTGGTATCTTGTACAACTTATTTCCCAAAGTAACAATAACATCACGAGGTTGAGACTCATACACAGCATGACGCTTCCACAAGTATGGTTGTCCTAATAATACATCATAAACATCAATAGGAGAAATGTCACATAATACCTCATCCGTGAAGGGCTTGATGCTATAGGGAAGGCGACACTGTGGCTGACGCGGAGATCTCGTCCTTGGTTAAGCCACCCGATGGTGTATGGATGTGGGTGAGCTGTGGTCGGCAAGCCCAACCGCTTCACGACGTCTGCTGAAATGAGGTTCTTTTGGCTCCCATTGTCGACAATGAACTGTATCGGGGAGCCCTTTGCCCACATCTGGGAGTGGAAGAGACGTTCCTCCTCCTCTGGATCTTTGTAGTGGCAACAGTGGCATTGGGCTCCGCATCAATAATATGTTTCCCTTTTTCATTCCCCTTTTCAGGTTATGATTCGGAGTCAGAGCATGCAACTAACTCAGAAGCCCTCATCTCGGCCACTAGCGACTGCTTGGCCCGACACTCACTTGTGTTGTGAGTGGAGCTCTTATATAACTCACACCACTTTCCCGTGTCCTTCTTTGGCTTTGCGGTGTTGTTCTTTTATTGTGGCTTCGATGAGTTGTCTTTAGCCGCCATGCCTTGGATCTGTCCTTTGTTCTGTGGTTTGGAAGCACCTTTCCCTTGCTTTTGATTCGCAGATCCAAAGTCTCGCTTCTTCTGCTTGAATTTCTGCTCAATCTTGGCAGCATACCGGTATGTCGTACCAAGCGAGGAGATGTCGAGGAACTCCATTCTACGAATGTATACGTGCGGTGAGTGCCGTACGCACCGAGATGTTTCTACGATCACGATGCCCAACTTTGTGCACGGGGTATGGAGCAGATTGTCGGCTCATGCTGTCTGGTCTGCTCCCTGATATGAGTGTAGTCCATTGTTCGAGTCTGTCCTCATAGCTCCCCACAGGATAGTACTGTTCCTTGACGGCGTCTCGGAAAGAATTCCAAGTTGGTACGGCCGAGAACAGAGAGGGTTCTATATGGTCCTTGTTCTCACAGTAGGTTTCCCACCAGTCCTTAACATGGGGGGTAGCTTTGAGGAGTGCAAAAATAATCTTCTCCCGGTCTGAAAAGTCATGAGCAGAGAAATATCCTTCTAATAGATTCAACCATCTATCTACGGCATCTGCGTCTATTTGACCCTCAAATATGGGAATGTCAAAATTTACTTGTACCTTAAAGGAAGTCGCAACTCCAGAGTGGCTACTGGATGCAGATGCGCCGCCGGTGGGCAGCCGTTGAAGGATCTGAGCAAAGTTATCCATCATCGCGTTCCTTTGTTTTTCGAGGGCCTCCTCGAGAAATATTTTGATAGGATATCCTGCTCCCTCATCTTTCTTTTCATCCCCCATGGGCATCCGTCGAGGTTTGCGAGGGGGTTTGCGAGGCGAGTCTTGCAAAGGTTCAACGGATCGAGCCTAGCTCCTTATACCCCGACCTCGTTGGGGACATGCAAAAAGAAGGATCGAGAAAAAAACGGACCCTACGTGCCAACGATGCGGATTTGTACGAGAGCATAGCATGGAGATAAACATATAACATAAATACGGAAATCATTGAAATAACACTTCATTTCATTAATATCAAAGAACTGAAATTTGCTTACAGACAGAATGGAAATAAAACTAGCTAGGGCGCTGGTAGCTATCTCTGAGAAGAGATGTGGTGGCTACAAGCCTATGAGCTGAGTTACAATGAGGCTCGAGAGCCTATTTATTATTTAGAAACAATGGGAAATCCTAAACAGCCAAAACCCTAACCCTAGGAGATGAAGCGCCAAAACTATGGGCCCCGTTTGGGTAAATTGGTGTTTCAACTTCCCAGGGGCGTAACTTTGGCATACGATCTCTGTTTGACGCGTACCATACCTCGTTAGAAAGATCTATCCGAGGATTAAAAATTTGGAATGAGCAACATTGGTTCGCATGGACCAATGTTGCTCTCCGTTTTCCCAAAAAAACGTCGTTTAGGGCCTCAAAACGGCTCCGGAAGTTTAGGACCCAAAAAGTTGCTAAAAATAGTAAACTGTGCCGAAACTGAAAAACTGAAAGAGACAATGGTGGAGCCCCAAGTGGAATAGGCGGGTGACCACCAATATCCACCTGGATCATCCTTGTACTCCACCTGAAAACCAAGCATAAAATGCACAACAACACCACATTGAAGTATTGAAAAGAGCTTCTCTCAAAAACACATAATGAGAAAAGATAAAGAAAACTTGCACTATAGAAGTCACAACTGATACAATAAAACAAGAAGGTTGAAAAACTCCTACAAGGTTCTCTCCATGCTCAAAATGCCTTCAAAACTAGTTCAAACCTCTGATTGTCTCTTGCACTAAAAGACTCGATTATGCACAAATTCCTTCCAAAAGTGCTCTAATCAAAAAATTGAAGCTGCCAATGGATTCAAAATGACCAAAAACCTCTATCTAGGATCTTCTTAGGCTCAAAAAGACCAAAATTGATCAATTTATGCCTCCTTGAACAACTTATGCTATTCGTCCCTCAATTTGACAGAACCTACTAACTGTGCAACATTTTTGCCCTTTAAATAATTTAGGAAGTGACAATTTCGCCCGCAATCGATGCATTTTTTCGCTTCATTAATTTGCCCAATAACCCCCTGAATGTAAAATTAGGGCCATATGGCGCCCATACGCCCGGGGGTTGGGGCCAACGGTCTGCCCCCACCATCACTTGCACCTTTTCCTTCGAGCATGTGGTCACATGGAGGCGACGGGGCTGGGGGTCGAGGCCAACTGTCTGCTCCCACCGACAAATGCTCTGTCTATAGTCTTATGGGTTCACATGGAACCCGGGGCCAGGGCCTAACTGCCCCACCCTCTTTGTCAAGTGCTTCGCTTCGGTCACGTTGGTGGTGTAATAAGACCAGGGTGGACATATATCTCTCTGCCCCACCACAACTCCTTAGCTCTTCGTCGATGGACATATAGATTTCAACGTGGTGAGGGGTTAGGGCCAAGTGCCCAGCCCCACTCCTATTCGTCGTGGTCTTGTGGAGGGTGACATGACCAGGGGTCGGGGCTCACTGCCCGGCCCCTCTCCCTAATGCAGAAATTGTTCAAATTCTAATATAACTTGATTCCATCGTTTGTTAAGAACCAAACATATGGCGCGATGGTAGAAGGTTGGACTGTATTGTAGAAGGTCGTGGGTTTGATCCAAACCGAGGCCTTCAGGCTTATTAACAACAAATTTAACCAATGTCGAGACACCATGTGGCAGCCTTCTATTAGGCCACCTAAACACCACGAACCAATCAAATGATGCCACCACATCATGTACGAAGTCAACACTTGGAGAGCTATGATTGGTCCTTTGTACGCCCATTTGTCATGTTGACATCAGCAGTACGGACTGCCCGGTCAGCCCACCTACAAAATTTGTTTTTGTTGGTCAAAAAATGCAAAACACCATAACTTTGTCATACGACATCGAATTGAGGCAATTCAAGCACCGTTGGAATCAAGACGACGAACACTACAAATTGACGTTGATTTCGGGAGATTCTAGGCACTTTCATTTTTTAGCTTGATTTTGATCTTCGGATCATACCTCCCCACTAGGAACTTTTGGACCCCAAAAAATTATCTTCTCCTAACAAACAAATGAAGACAAAAACTCATAAACTTTCTCGATCTCAATCCTTTTTGTTTTGGTGCAATTGGCACCTTCAAGCTCCAATCAAGGTGCTTCGCCTATCCTCTGCGTGAAGTCCTAATCTTCTTGTCAAGAATCAAGGCAAAATTTTTCTAAACATGCAAGAACACAATTTTCGATGGATGGAATCTGAACATTCTCTCCGAAACCATCTTTTTTGGCTCAAATAAACTTAACCTTGAAGTCCATATTTGCTGAAGATAAATTTGATTTACCATCTTGGAAATTAGAAGCAACTCAATGATTTCCATGCATTGATTCATAATTTTATTTACTATCCTCAATCTGCACTTGTACTCTAAGGTACACTGGTTGCATTTATTCAATGACACGCTTGGCTTTGTCCACATAAACATAGTCATCTTTGCACAATCTTTATCAAAGATTACATTCACAAACAAGCTTCATCTTGAAACATTTGTATCAGTGAGTACATGACGCAATTGTAGACATATTGGACAACATACAAATGTTCATCCCAAAAATTCCTCAAACAATTGGACTCGTTAACAAGGCAACACAACATGACATGTCAAAGAAAACACACTTGTCTCAAATAAGTGATTATTCATGTCTTCACTTTACAAAGTACCCAACCGAGAATGTACAACAATATTTACAATTTTACAAAGAAAACAAACTATACAAAACATTCTACCCAATCTTTTCGTATGCTAGGCTTATGGGTTCTCTTTTTGCACCCGCTCTACTTTGAAGGTTGCCTTAGGAACTACACCATTTTCCTCTTTGCCACTTGTCGCTTTCCTTGCAATGGATTGCATGACCTCTTTATCCTTCTTAGGACGAAGTCCCCGATGAATTTTCCAATGCCTTTCATTATGATACCCATTCATGTTACAATGGGTACAAAAATACTTTCGCTTGCCCATCGACAAGGAAGTTTTCAAACTCGAGAGAGGTTGTTCATGTTTTATTCCAATAATTTGGTCCATTCTCTTGACCATCACTTTGCGTTACTCACAATCGTCCACACAATGGTCAGTTGCATCACAAAATGTGCAAGGAAAAATGTCCCATAAATAATCAAAATCACCAACATTTTTAAAATTCCCATGACACTTATACTTGTCCCTTATATTGTGACTTTGACAATGAGGACTCAAATTTGCATGTCCTTTGAAACATTCATCTCTCTTTGGAGACAAATTTCCATTATCACTACCATCATGGTGTGACATATCATGAGTTGATGATTTCTTGCCTCAAAAAGTTTAGAGCACTCTCCAAACTCTCCATGACCATAACCCAACCCTTCATATCATGGTCGCTCCTTCACCACGATAGGATTAGTGATACCTTGGCCATTGATTATGAGGCCTCCTCCTTCATAACCCATCTGAGTTAACAAATTCATACCAATGACTTTAGTATGCTTTTCAAAGGTTGCAATACTTGTTTTATCAACATAAAATAAAGGACTATAATTAGATATATTAATTACCTCCTTTGATTTGTCACCCGTATTTTCTGTTTCAAATATTGATGACGAATTAGATAATGACTAAAGCCTCCCACTTTTACCAACATGTACATAAGGAGAATCTCTTAGATGCTGACAAAACTCACAAGCATCATCCTCCACCTAGGGTCCATATCCTGTGTTTGGACCATGCACACATATTGGCTTCATCTTGGAGGAATTATGTGCTACTTATAGAATGGGACTCTCACTAACATGTTCTTCCAACACATGTTGTAACTGAAGGTGCATTTGCCTCTTCTCCTCCTCGACAACTTCAAGCAATCTCCTTAACTCAACATTCTCCATTCAAAGAGAAAGTTAATCTCCTCTAACTCTTGGAGACTTTCCTGCTCTAGCTTCTTGCCCATATGTGCAACTTGGTCAAAACCAACTCTGATACCAGCTATTATGAAAATGGAGGAGTAAATTCTCCTCTCAAAAACTGAACGTCCTTTGATGTTTTGCAAGTAAACAAAATGGGACTTAATGTAAACAAGTTTTATAATCTCTTCAAGGTGGTGATTTAGTTTTCACATTAACTTTTAAAAAGTAACATATTCAAATGAAACTCAAAATAACAAACATGAAGAGTGGAAAACAAAATTGATGACAGAGTTCACCCTTCCTAGGCTACGTCTTTGGGCTTGCTTCAACAGCTAGACCGCTCTATTGATTTCATTGGTAAAATAGTACATGCAATTTGTTAACAATTGAGTGGCTTCTTTCCCCTGCAAGGAAACATTCTCCTACAAATAATTCTCACTCCAAAAGTATGACCCCCTACAGCAAGTCATGAAAAGGTCAACACGAAAAGGACTCACACATCAAGTCCTTGTACTCCACCTGAAAAATCAAGCATAAAATGTACAACAACTCCGCATTGAAGTACTGAAAAAAGCTTCTCTCAAAAACACATAATGAGAAAAGATAAAGAAAAATTGCACCATAGAAGTCACAACTACTACAAATAAAATAAGAAGGGTGGAAAACCCCAACAAGGTTTTCTCCATGCTCAAAAGTCCTTCAAAACTGCTTCAAACCTTTGATTATCTCTTGCACTAAAAAACTCAACCTGTCAAAATTCCTTCCAAAATTGCTCCAATAAAAAAACTGAAATTGCCAATGGATTTAGAATGCCCAAAAAAAACAAATGGGCTCTTCTTGGGCTTAAAAAAACCAAAAATTGATCAAGTTATGCATCCTTGAACAACTTATGTTATTCGTCCCTCATTTTGACATGACCCTCTAACTGTGTGACATTTTTTCCCTTTAAATAGTTCAGGAGGCGACAATTTCACCCATAAATGGTACATTTTGTCGCTTCATTAGTTTTCCCAATAACCCCTGAGCGCAAAATTAGGGCCATATGGCACCCATACGGCTATGGGCTAGGGCCAACAGTCTACCCCCGCTGGCGCTGACACTTCTCTTTCAAGCATGCGGCCATGTGGAGACGACGTGGTTGGGGGTCAAGGCCAACTACCTACCCCCGCTTGGCTAAGCCCTCCGCTCCGTCGGAATAGTGTCACATGTCCTGTGATGTGGCCGAGGGTCGGGCCAAATGTCTGCCCCCACTAGCGGATCCTCTGTCTATAGTTGCATGGGTGCACATGGAACCTAGGGCCACGACCTAACTACCCTACCCTCTTCACCAAGCGCTCCACTTCGGTCACGTGGGTGGTGCGATAAGACCAAGGCTGGGGCCTAGTCCCCACCCTCTTTGTCACAACTCCTTACCTCTTCGTTGGGGGGCATATAAATTTCAACGTGAACAGGGACCAGGGCCAAGTTCCCAACCCCACTCATGTTCGTCGTGGTCCTGTGGAGGGTGACATGCCCAGGGGTCGAGGCTCACTGCCTGGCCCCTCTCCCCAATGCGGGAACTATTCAAATTCAAATATAACTCGATTCCATTATTTGTTAAGAACCAAACAAATGGTGTGATGGTGGAGGGTTGGACTATATTACGCCAGATCATGGGTTTAACCCCCGCCAAGGCCTTCGGGTATGTTAACAAAAATTTCAACCAATGTCGAGGGGCCACGCGACGACCTCTGGTTGGGCCACATGGTAGCCTTCTATAGGGCCACCCAAACACCACGAACCAATCAAATGATGGCACCACATCCTATACAGAGTCGACAATTGGAAAGTTGCAATTGGTCCTCCATACAATTAGTTGGCATGCTAACATCAGTATGACATCAGCAGTACAGACTGGCCAGTTAGAAGCCCATTCAACCCACCTTCAATTTATTTATTTTTACTGGTCAAAAACTTCTGAACACCATATCTTTGTCATACGACGTCGGATTGAGGCAATTTAAGCGTCTTTGGAATCAGGACGATAGACACTACGACTTGATGTTAGTTTCAATATATCTTGGGTACTTTCATTTTTTAGCCTAATTTTGATCTCTGGATCATTAATTAACTTTAAATATGGTTACAAAATCATTATTAGTCCCTTCCAAGGCAAGACTCTAGAAATGGATTTGTCTGTTGACCATTATTAGTTTAGCATTAACCAATGCAACTTACAATGTTTAACTTTGAAAAATAAATATTTATTTTTCAATATTATTTAAAAAAAAAATTCAAACATTTGATTGGACCATAACTTGAAGGTCTTATTGTAAGCTTTGCATAATATAAATGCCATATGGATAACTACTACACATATTTTCTGGATATGGTTCCAATATTCATGCATTATTTTTAGATATTTGTGTAGTGATTTTTCAATCCAATAATAAAATCCTTGAAAATAGCTCATTTTCATGTAAATATCATATTTTCCATGAGTTACGCCCCACCATAATTTAAGAAAGTTTTTACATAAAAAATGTATAGAGATAACATGTAAATAAATATAAATTCAACATATGGTGTTAACATGTAAAAAAAGTTTGCATACTATCTTTCTTACATTACACCTAACACCTACACATCTCCCCTATACTGGGTTGTAGAGCGCCTCTCAACGTAAAAACAAAGTATTCGTCTTTTTATAAGAGATGTTCAAAAGACATTAGTTTCATGTGAGCAATATTCTACCTAATTATAGGCATCCAATGTAAATATCAGAGTATGAGTCCATTGAGCTATAGGCTTCTCAGTTAGCCTTGGCCAATTTCCTCATTATAAAGCACTCAAGACATCTCTTCCAATTATCAAACAATGATGGAATTTTTCTCCATTGCTTTACACAACACAAAGTTTATTTTCCTTTCTTTGCTCAACGATGCCTTAGAGATATCCTTCACTTTAAGTTATCCTCAGTACATGTAGAAATAGTCCAAACTATTAAATTCTTTATGGGAATACCCTACAAGCACAACACTTGCCTCTCAAGCATCCAATGAGTAACAATGACCAAAGGGTTTCCTATCCTACTGAGCTTCTATGCTCACCTACAATTATTACCTTCCATCCAATATCTACAAAAATTCTCTTTTACAATTTTGATTTCGTCAAATTGAATTGTTAATAATTAGCAAGGGGGGGAATTAATGATCCAGGAGGATCCCCACAACAAATCCAATCATAAAAATGCCATAACAAATGGGTTTTCCCATTCTCTAGTCCATGGAAGCATCCAAATCTTGGGAAATGTGGGATAACATTAATATTGGGGTATATTTCAGGCACCAATATTTGTTTGCATTAGGTAACCACTCAAGAGAACTATTTGCACACAAAATCAATCATTTTGAATGCAAACATAGTGTATTATCTTGTCCTCAAGGAAAAAACATAGAGAATTTTGATCCCATGAACATGGGCATTCATGCGAGGGATTTGATCATCATGTCTTCGATGTATAATTTGACTAAAAAGGAGCATCAACATTTGAGGGATCATGAGGTTGCAATTAACAAGGAGATTGGGGTGGAATGTGGATGTAATTGCTACTACGTTGTTTGGATATTTTTCCTCGATGAATCATCACATGTCCAACCAATTGGAATTGATTACCCACATTTCATTCTATTCCCATAGTTGGTGTAGCTCTTTCATACATTTTCCTTGTGTAAAAATTGCAATTAGGTTATCATCAATTTGGCAACACACACAGGTGAAGAGGCCTCACAAGGGAAGAAAATAATATCTCCATCGATGGGCAAAGAGGAAAGCGCTTCAAATTACAATGAATTAGAATCCCAACCTTAGTGGAAAAATTATAGCACCTTAGTCATGCACCGAGCACTAGGGAAACAACATGGGGCAATAGAACTAGGAGATGGAATTAAATCCCCCCAAAAAAAAACTCCTTTATTGGGAGAATAGGAAAATTGTGCTCATTTATCTACAAGAAGAAGGCATTGAATGTTAGGAATCTAGGTTATTATCTTCCTATAGGACATCAAAAACTATTTTTTTGCATATCAAAGGTCATTGCTTGATGTAAAGAAGTGTAACGATGTACTTTACATCCTTTTGAATGGATCAATTCATCATTTATAATGCACCAAATGTTTGGCCTATATAGGTGAAGTCCATTATCAATTTCTCGAGTATTAACTATGTTGTTTCAATTATGGTTTCTAAATTTTGATATTTAACTAAAATTTCTTAATTGATTGAGCAATTTTTAATGAAAATTGCAGTAAATTTTTAATTTTGTTGCAAGAATCCAAAATAGTGGAATGAAGCATCAAACCATATCAATTTTGGTATTAGAGTTGTTAGTCAAGGATTAACTCATATGCTAGTGTGAATTTGAATAAGTGTTGGTTTTAGATGCCAAAAAAATCTAATCTCAAGCAAGGAAAAGGTTCACTTGATTCCAAAGACAAACAATGCAATCTCTAAGGGAAGAAACCCCTTAAAATCTAAAGCAATGTTTCAATAGACCTTTTTGGAGATGAAAAAAATGGTAGAATAACTATATAAGAAATGAAAGAAGAATGGAGAAGACCTTAGTCAACGTACGAAGAAGGAGGTGGTAGTGACTCTCCTAAAACTCTTTCATCCTAGTCCTCTCCTTCAAGTTCAAGTTCCCCTTCAATTCAAAAAAAAAAGAAACTCAGAGAACGTTGACTCTTATTTTCCTATGTCTTTGTTGAAATTAAATGTGAATTTTGATTCGTCAATGTACAATGGAGAGTTTAATGCAGAGAAATAAGATCATATGATCATGCAAATTTGATTTGAATATGGACAAACTAATTTTGTTGTGCTAGCTTCCTCATAGGTATAAAAGAAAAGTGTGCTTAAGGATTGTGTGTATAGAGTTGAGAATGAAGGAAAATTACTTCAATGATTTCTTTTAAGTGTTCTTCAACCAGTACTCGAATTATGTTTCCATATGTGAAAATACGGCATTTCCATTGAAAATGGGCATGTCAACAAAAAAGTAGCACAACAAAAGTGGATGATAGTGTATGACATATGTTTTCTCTTCCAGCATGGGCCGGAAGACAAAGTGAAGCCTTGTATCATAATTCATTTTTTGTAATTCTATAAGATAAGCCAGCTTTTCCACAAGAATGAAAAGGTTCATGATAATGCGTAAAAGTACTTTTATCATGTTTTCTTAAAGGGGTCATCGAGTGAGGGATAGATGAGAGATATATGTTGGATTCCCAACTCCTAGTTGACACTAATGCCAGGAATCTTTAACTATTTGCTATTGAAAGGATAGGCATATGATATTGTAGGGTATGTGAAATTTGTCAAGTCTATAAATACTTGTACATACTTATAGCTTTGCTTGCTAATAATTCCCAAAAAGCATGGGTTTTCAGTGCATGTGAGCAGAGAACTGTGGAAAAAGACAGTTAAAGTAATTATTATATTTTTCCATAACAAATGGAACATTATAGTAGCATAGCACAAAGAGTAGCAATCCATGGTAGTGTTCTCTAGATTTTTCTTGATGAAAATATATTGTGGCAAAGTGATGTGAAATTCTAGTGCATTTCTCCAGGTCAAAAATTTAGATATTTTCGTAGAAATTGGAAATTTATTCCATCAAGTAGTACTGTAGTTTTGAGACATAAACAGATAAGCCTTAAGGTAATCAAATTGATGGAATAGGTAACCCAATTCAATATGCTTAATCTCAACTGTTGTATAGTTTAACAGAGTACTGACCAAAAGGCATTGTTTTTTCATTTCGTTGAAGCTGTTGTAAAGGGCTTATGTAATGTTTGAAGTGGTTCCTCAGTAGATGTGATATTTACAATGTCCCTAATTATTTTGTATTTAAATGCAATCTTTATCTGTTTTCCTTCAAAACGAGCATATTATCTAGCTGTCATTCTCGCAGTTATGGTTTGCGCTCTCATCTGTTTGCTTGGCCTCCTCTCGTTCATTGGTTGTGCGCGTTACTATTGCAGACGAATGGGGGCCGACCCATCCGATCGGGTTGCAATCCGTCTAGCCAACACTGGACTGAAGAAGGCGAGCATGAAAGCACTGCCGACTGTTGTTTACACATATGCTTCTAAGCTGTCACCGGGATTGGCCACTGGTTGCTCCATATGCTTGGCCGAATTCGAAGAAGGAGAAAAGCTATGAATGCAACCCTGATTTTTATTTCAGTCCTTAATACTCATTAAAATTATAATCTTACTTTTTCATTACAATCCTGGAATGCATGCCAAGAGGATTCAAAGTACATTGTTTTCAGTAGGCTCATAAAATATGGGAGATGGATTTTCAGAAGATTGTTGATGGTTGGAATATTACCACTTCAATCTCAATTTTCAACTCTACATTTGCATAATCATAATAGTAAAATTATTATAACCATAAGAAATGGAACATTAAATTTATCGACGCTCATCCATTGTCGGAGATTCAGCTTCTGCTTCCATTCCCGCAGCTCCTACGACTACAAGCCGCATCACCCTCTGCCATTTCTTCTTTTCCTCTCTTCCTCTTGTGTGCCATGTGACCAATGGCCAATTCATTTTCTAAAGTGGAATTGAGAGCGAGGGAGAAGTTAAGAAGAACCCTGGCTCCACACATTCTAAAGGTGGCGCGGTCATATGCCAGAGCAGCCTCTTCGGCGATGATGAAGTGGGATTGGCCACTGGCTGCTCCATCTGCTTGGCCGAATTCGAAGAAGGAGAAAATTTGCAGATGCAACCCAACTGCAATCATGGATTCCACGTGGAATGCATTGATAAGTGGCTGACCTCGTATTCTTCTTGCCCTATGCATAGGCATTCTCTGAATCTCCTTTAGCAATTGATATGTATGATAATACTCTTACGTGGAGCCCATTTAAGGCAACTCATGGCACGAAATGAAGTGAGGGTGAAACTGTGACGAGTCCAAAGCAAACCCTTAAAAAGGAAACCGTATCTCATCTCAAAAATGACAAAGATCACGACTTAAGCAAACATACGAGAACAACATCAAAACTGTCCTTCCCAGGAAGCTCTTCCAAAAAAAAGTTGGAGAGGTGCTAAATCTGAGGAGTGCAAGTGTCCAAAGTGTAGAAGTATCTACAATTGCAATATTTACATGTAAACTTGAATATAGAAATGCACCTAGGCGAATACATGCTAATTGTTACATTGATTTGTTTAACTCAAATTTTCAATTTTAGGTTTTGATATTGTCTGATATTTCCAGAAATAAAGTTGTTGAATTCATTATTGCAGGAAAAAGCAAGGTTGTGCTCCTACTGGAATTCTTGTCCATGCACTTAAGGCTACAGGTTTTGCTTCTGTTGCTGATTTACTCAAGTGTCAAGGTATTTCTGAGGTAAATTCCTGCACATGCAAATCTTTGAATTTTGCCTCAATGGAATCCAATGCAGTTGATTGCAGGCATACAATTTTCGCAAATGATGTTGGATCAACATTGCAGTTTCTGGAATTTTGCTCATCATTTGAACTAGTATGTACTTTCTTATCCAAAATGTGTTTTAAGTTCATATCTATGGTTCAAATTGAAAATTTTGAACCGTGGAGATTTTCTTTTACATTGCTGTAGTTATACCTTCAGCAGTACCAATTTTTTGCTACAAACACACTAGTGTAATGGTATGAAGTGGAAAAAGTTTAATACTGGTCAGTTTACACCATGATTTGGGCTAACATCACTTCCTACTTATTCAATTCTTGATTTATGCATGTTAGATATAGCCCACGACACCTTTCCATTCTTTCAAAGCTATGATTTTACACTAGTGAACAATAATTGTTATAGAAGTTCTTTGATTGTTAAAATAAAAGTAATCTTTCCAAGGTAGAATTTTTGAAGTATCTGTAAATGAGGTCTTATAGATGTAGCTTACCGATAGATGACAGTACCTTCTATGCTCAGTGCAAGTGAAATACCAAATCCTCTCTGATCATCAAGAAAATATGGTTTTGTAAGGTCTCTATATTATAATGAATTCCCACTGTGTTGTTGTCCACATGCTTATATTGCAACTATGAAAGTTTAGTCCCAATTGTCAAGCCTTGGCCTTGATTCTATCCGAAGCAGTTCCTATTTTTATAGGGCTTTGACACATGCTTACCATTTGACATAACAATATATGATAAACTTTGTATTCATAAACAAATGAGCAATGATGACTCAGAAATGCCACTAAATGAATGAAGAAACCATTGTTCTACGGGGATGTGTCCCTTAGGGTGGGAGGGGGAACCTCCATGTTTCCCATGTTCCCAAGGTGTCTTTTTCTTGTAGGATGCTCCAAGAAACATTTTTCCACACATCTGTTTTGGGAAATGCGGTGAAACATAGAGGGAAATGCATTTTCCCAAAAGGGTTTTTTATTTTTCCCTTTTTTGGGACGATTGAAGAAACATTTCTCTACACATCTCTATGGGAAACGAAGATGGAAACTTCTCCCTAATGTGAAGGACGCGTTTTCCAAAAGGATGATTTTTAAGCTTTTCCCTATAAAAAAATGCGCTTTTGGATGTCTCTTAGAAAAAATGAGTTGCCAATTTTTATGGTGTCCCAAACGCTTCTACTTGCGTGTTGGGCCATCCCTATACATGTAACCAAGACTACGATTCCTTGTATTCCTTCTCCAAGTGACTCTTTATTCATGTTGTGTTCACTATTTCCAATGCCATTGCAACCCTCGCCTAGTCCTATATACCATCATTTCGACACGAGTCGTTGATCCACATTGTACTTTTGACTAATCAATGCTCATTAAATTGTACTTTGTCAATTTTGGATTTTTGGCCATGTTATTAGAACCCCATTGTCAAGGTTCCTAGTGTAGTCAATGTTATTTATCCACATTGTGTTCACACTTTCAAATGCAAGTGCAACCCACACCTAATCCAATATACCATCATTTTGACATGAGTAATTGATCCACATGGTAATTTTGACTAATCAATACTAATTAAATTGTGCTTTGTCAATTTTGGATCTTTGGTTATGTTATTAGAACCCCATTGTCGAGGTTTTTAGTTTGCTTGATGTTCAAGGTGATCAAAGGTTATAGAGCTTTTGCCACTTTTAGTGGTATGTAGAAGTAATTGATTAATTTATAGTAATAAAATTTTGTTCCAATTATATATTGTGCGAGCTTTTAAAAGCCAAAAAAATATCTATCACCTTTTGGATAATATCATTGGATTGTTTACATACATAATCACAAAATATAGCAATAAGTGAGACAAAAAACTAGATATGGAAGGAAAAAACCCCCAAAAAATTATTATTCGTATACTCTTGGTATTTTAGCACTTGTGGAATTAGTTGGAGAGCCTCCTTGGAGAGCTTTTATTCTAGGGTATTGAGTTCATGGCATATATGGCCAAAAGAGAACCAATCCAACTTGTTGTAGACTTGTTTGATACCTTGCAAAATGTGAGCCAAATGAGGGGCCAATATGTTGACTTTGTTGCAGACTCAATCCACAACAAGTTTTGAATCCCCCAAAATATTTAGTTTTTTGACATATTTTTGGTTGACGACATTGACAAGAGCCTAGAGAGTTTAAAATTCAACTCTCATGTTTGTGCCCATACTTGGAGCATATTTGATATGCAAAAAATGAGCAAGTTTTGCCTATTTATTTCCACAATGATTTATTTCATTGCTTTGATCTTTGCTATTTTTTTAGTTAGTTTTTTGTACAAATAATAGATGCGTAATATAGCCCATTAATATTTGTTTAGATTGTCTCTTTGTTATTGCTTAACATGTTAACATGGATTACACTTCGTAAAATGACATTTACATGATACATGTTCATTTCAACATACCACTAAAATGTTTTTGAACACTAATCATCTATAAGCTCTCTATACTTATGTACGAAATGACTTTTTATATATTTTAGCACATCTTAAGCCGTCTTATCTTCATTAACTTGAGTTATGCTTTGTTTAATTGTTAGTGGGTAATTTGGGTGAATCTCAGAGTAGTGTTCCTTAGTTCTATAGAAGGATTCACTTAGGGCCATTTTTAGTCTTCTCGAATTGGTCCTTGTGTGTCTAAATTTATTTGATACAAGTTGATGATCAAAATTTTCTTTGAAAATTTTATTGATATTTGTTTTCTAATTGTCTTTAGTTTTTAATGATGATTGATAGGTTTTCAAAGCAATAATTTGTTGAGTCCTTTCCTTGCATGTCTACTTATGTGTGGAAATTTGGCTAATTTATTTCTTGCAAAAGGAGTTTTGTTTGTTGTGCATGGCTTTGTACTTTGTATGACCATACACATCCTTTCAAATGTTGGTGTGGGATATTTTATGGTTCGTTGCCCATAAACAACCCACCTTAACCCTACACCAAGGTCCTCTTATCTATTTTAGTGATGGATCATGGTGTGTTCAAGCATCTCCTTTAGATTCTCTTGCCTTAGTATAGATGCAAAAGTGTGGTTTTCCATTTGATGTGTATTGCCTTTCTAGGTACCCTTTTTGGATTTCTCCCTAGTTGCATGTTTGGCTACAATAGATGTTTTAACCAATTCATTTGGGTCTCTATGTTAATTTAGATACCTTATGGTATATGTGCACTGATTGGGGTCTTTGTTAATCATGGAGCCTCTCTTGGTGCTTGATTTTGATTTGTTAGGATATGCTCATTTAGGTGTTTATTTAGTCAAACTTTGCCTTAACTCAAGTGGTTTTTCTATGTATATCAATTTGTTATTTTATTTAATTGTCACTTCAAAATTTGGTGCCCTAATGCAAAGCCTCTCTGGTATGACCGAAACGTCGCAAGGCTAAGACTAGTGTCGGGCTAGCGACAGATAAGGTGGCACTACCGACAGTTTTTTCCGTCGCTGGATGGCCCAACCGTCACAAATTTGAATCATATAAGCCACTATTTCCAAAGATTCACTTCACTCGGGTATAACTAGATTCATTAGCAGTTTGTATGCATAAACCTATAGCAAGATTCATTAGCATTTTCTATAGAAAACAATATAGCCAGATTCATTAGAATTCTGATACGTAAACATACTTTCTAGGTAACCTAACCAAACTATAGTAAACCAAAATGTTAGGCAACAGTTGGGACATAACAATCCTTCTCTTCAAAAGAAAAAAATAAGAGAAGATAAGAGATCAATTGTAGATTAAGATGCTCACCTATATGAAAGACTTTGGGACATCCATCACAAAGGATAAGGTCACCTCCATACCAACACTCCGAACAAAAATCATCATTATCACTTGGATCAAGTAGTTTTCTCTCACATGACTTTTTTTGGCTTGTAAGTGAAAGCAATACCTCATGTAGTCAGTGCCCATCCATAATATAGATGCGTTGATAACTGTTCAACAATGGGCAATGCAACAATAAGCTTAAAACACTGCTGGTCTAGATATAGTCTTGACAAAAAGAAAAGGGACAAAAACCAAAACAACATCACAAAGATACTTACAAAGTTTGACTCTTTCCCCATCCAGCATGTACTTCAGGCTCTGAACAGCACACCTAATAAACATAAAACAACCTAAATAGTAAAAACAAAAAATTTGAGCAAGTGACCCTTTGAAATTTAATAAAAATGATCTAAAAATTAATAATATCTTTCCAAGGTTGTTGTATCTCGTGTCAGATACTCATATTTCCATGTCATCATCATGTTAGGTGACTTAGGATATTGTGCTTATTCCTGGAAGACTACCTAACATAAGGGCCTGGGTAACCTCATCTGGCTACTTGTGTGGGTTCTGGAACAACAACATTGCCAGGGTATCTTGGACATAGGAATAGTTGCCTGGGGCCTCATGGTGGATCTAACTACAAAAGAGGAACTGATTATTTGGGTGGAGACTAGTTTAAAAAGTGGCCAAAGAGAATTTACAACAATATTCCAAGAGGATGTTGTGCTAAATACGAGCCGGAGATTGAATTTTGGAGAAGTTCTAGGAGGTGGCATCTTCATCTAGCAAATCTAGAACTTCTCCCAGATTCCAGCAATCCCAAATTTTCTCTGCATCATCTGTCCATTTGGAAATGTCCCACAGGGTTAGGAGATTACTGGTCTGAAGCCAATTTCTGATATTTTCCAGTTCTTCCTTCTGTCCAAAGGGCTGATCCCCAAGGATCTAGTCATCCCAGATTCTAATTTTTTTCCCATTGCCGGGGATCCAGTAAAGCTTGGATTTGAAGTGCTCCATTACTGTGAGACAGAGCTTGAAGACTGGCGATCCTTTTAGAGTTGTTGGAGGCTGGTCCAAACATCTTGTACATTGCCCTTGAAAGTATTTTTTTTCTTCCGCAGAACTCTCTTACTCCAGTTGGAGTTTCCAGAGACAAGATTCCAAAGAAGCTTGGAGCCCTGAGCAAGGTTTTGAGCTGCAAGGTCTCAAATTTAGAGTCCTCCTTCTGAGAAAGGCTTCTTTATTTTGTCCTAGCTTACTAAATGAAGCCTCCTTTCATTATTTTTCCCACCCTCCCACATAAATATTCTCAACAGACTATCCACTTTGCTAATTATGGTTTTAGGGGCAAGGAGAATTGGGTTCTAATATAAGGGGAGACTTATGAGGACAAATTTCAAGAGAATCACCTTTCCTGCAATGTTTATCCATGATGCTCCCCAAGTTTTTATTTTGATTTTCAACTTGTCTAGCAGTGGCATCCAGTAAGCAACTTTAGGGATTGATTTGAAGATAGGAATCCCTAGATATTTGAAAGACTCCCAGAACAAGGATCCTTCAATTTCTAACATCCTTGCTATGTCTACCATCTCCCTTATCGGACTGTTCCAGCCATAAATTGTGCTTTTTAGATATTTGATCTTGCTGCCCGAAACCTCCTTGTA
Organism: Pinus albicaulis; assembly: GCA_034641835.2. Taxonomy (NCBI): domain Eukaryota; kingdom Viridiplantae; phylum Streptophyta; class Pinopsida; order Pinales; family Pinaceae; genus Pinus; species Pinus albicaulis. The sequence goes on along the minus strand of CM076582.1, from coordinate 1,330,559,799 downwards.
AATTTCCAACTCCCTTTTGAAGGACCTTTCTTAGTTAATGCTTGCTCCTCCAAGTAGCAAGGTGTCATCGGAAAATTGGGCATAGTTGATATCTTTAACATTGTGAACCATCTTAAGGCCTGAAAGAGTTCAGATATGCTGACAGTGGTCTAGTTGGAAGCTGAACACATAAGCTTGAATGGTGTAGAGAAGAGGGGACAATGGACAACCTTGTCTTAGCCCTCTCGAGGCTTGGAAAAACTTCGTTGATTGACCATTGACCAAAGGAGCTATCCAGGGAGAGGCTATACAAGCTTTCACCCAACTTATGAAAGCTTTTGAAAAGACGAGCTTCTCCATAACTATAAACAGAAAATCATGTCTCACCCTGTCAAAAGCATTTGCCAAATCAAGCTTAATAACCATACCTTTTTCTTTCCGTCGACATCTTGAATGAATTTCTTCTTGCACCAACACTATATTGTCAAGAATCTTTCTCCCTTTGAAACCTCGTTGGTTCTCTGGGATGATTACCGGTAGAATTTTCTTAAGACGGTTGGCTATGATTTTAGTGACCAACTTATAGCCTGTATTACACAAGGAAATGGGCCGAAATTTGCTGAAGTTGTTGGCTCCTTTTTCCTTCGGAATCAGGGAAAGGAATGTCGAATTGGTGCTGCCTCCTAGCTTAGAGCAACTCTGAGATTTCCTGATCATTCTCAGAAGATCATTTTTAATGGTAGACCAACAGGTCAAGAAGAACCTTGCAGTGAAACCATCAGGGCCAGGTGCCTTATCAATTTCCATGCGGTCCAGAGCTCTTTTAAGTTCTATCATATTGATCGGAGCAGTCATGATAAGATTATTTGCACCTTGAACAAGCTGAGGAATTAGATCATTCAGATAGGAGTGTGTTTGAATAGGATTCTCTTCTGGGGTCGAGAAAAGATCTTTGAAGAAGGAATGGGCTGCTCTTTTAATGCCTTCAAAGTCTTTAACCAAGGTGTTTTGATAGTAAATTTCATTTACTGCTTTGAAGTGCTTGTGGGCCTCTGCTTTCTTATGGAAGTAGCTTGTATTCTTGTCTCCGGCTTGCAGCCATAGACTTCTGGACTTCTGCCTCCAGTACTCTTCTTCCTCCCTGCTTGCTTTATGGTAGTCTTTTTGCAGATCTACTTCTTTGTGTAATTTTTCTTGAGTTACTTCAGAGTCCTCCAAGGAAATTTGACGGATCTCTAAAATATCATGCACATCTTTTCTTTTGGAGGAGGGAGATTTCAGTGATTTAGCCCAATCTTTAAGCTTGTATTATACTTTATTATAATAAAGGTGGTTATTATATTATTTATTATGCTTTCAATTAATTTTTTTTGGCTAAGATTGCAGATTGGTTACTATATTATTTATTATACTTTGGTTTCATGTGAAGGAATAATTGATTACTGATAAGCCTTTGAGTGAGTTTCCTCACTGCCCTCTTCAACTGTATTAATAAACTCGTCATATTGTTTTAAATTAATACAAGAAACTATGTGAACCTCTTCTGGAATTGTAACTTAAAATAGGTGTCCTCTCTTTAGGCACACCAACAATTATCTTACCAATATCCCTATGGAACCCCATATCTAGCAAATAGTTGACTTCATCAAAGTACGATAACTTTCACACCCATTAAATGACCTGAGACAACTCGGGTATTCTCTATATGGTCCCAAAGCATTCCAGGAGTGGCCACTAATATTTGGCAAGGATTTTTTTGTAGCCATTTTTGTTCTCTTGTTAATTTAGTGCCCCCACTAACTACTTCTACACCAATATTTGCATTGAATTTAAAGAAAACATTGGCCTCGACAACAACTTGAATTGAAAGTTCCCTACTGGGAAAAATGACAAGAACAAGAATAGGCGGCCTTTTATGATCTCGGAGGAATGGTGACTTCACTATCACCTCAATATCAGGAAACATAAATGCTACTATCTTGCTAGTGCAAGTTTTAGCCTTCGCCAACACATCCTTGCCTTTGAGAATAAGTGTAAGAGTTGCTTCTTGCACAATGGTCATACACTCATATTCCACTATGTTGGTTTCCTTGAGTGTCAATGGTGCAATATTGTGCTGGTCAAATCTCGATTGGCTCAAATAATTAGCATCCCCAATAACCTTTACACTACTTGTTTTTGGATATGCTTTTTCAACAAGAATCAACATTGTTTGCTTGTGCCCCATAGGCTTCACTGAATCAAATTAATCATCTTCATCTTCATATTTAGACTCATCTTCATCATCACTAATATTTAATGCTTGGATACCAGAGGATTTAGAGCCTCTTTTGTTCAACATGCCACCTTCTCCTTGGTTGCCTCTTGCAGAGACCCCATTACCTCTAGAAGTTATATATAATCTATCATTATCATTATTTCTACCACTCTTTATCCAAACAAACATAGATATATCCCTCTTATTAAACTAGTTATCCATATCCAATTCCTCTTCAAACAAACGTTTGAATTGGGCCTTACTTCTATTACTACTTATTTTGCTAAAATCCTTTGTTTTAGGGAAGTTTTGTGGAGAAGAAGAGGTTTCGTTCTCCCAATCATCTTCAAATCTACAACCTTCATGACTTCTTGCATGACTCTCACTCTTCCGAGATTGCATAATATCAAGTGATATGTACAGAGGTGAACCACATAATGTTTCTACTATCCTTTGGGGTTGTAGGGTCATGGATTCTGTAATATTCAATACCACATTCTTGTCATTTGTTGAAAGGATAATTCTGTGGTTTTCAGTCCTGATGTATAAGATTGTTTTCACATAGAATTTTTAGTCCAACAACAAGTTGGATCATTATTTGTCTCACAGTATATTTTGAAAACCTTCCATATTGTTGAATATATGCAACTAAATCACCACTATATATAAAATTTTTTACTATGCACAAATATGGTGGCATTGTGCAAGCACCAATAAACTGGACTATATGTTTATGCCATACTTTCCTCGAATTGAACACCTCTTGGATTATTGAAAAATGTGTTGCAGTACACAATGAAGTTGTCGTGACTGAATAGGCTATTGTGGTTAACATTGCAGAAGACGCTTTGAACAAGTAATACTCCCTATTTCTTAAAGTGCTGCTGCAACCATTGCCTTGTACATATATGGTTGGATTCCCACCATAGAAGAATCAATTCTATCTAGCATATACGTCCAAGGATCCATGCCTAGCGTTTGAAATTTCAAGCCCTAAAGATTTTTCTATTTAAGAGCAACATAAACAATGTCAAAATGCTTCTCATGGGAAGCAATAGTTGCTGACTAACAAATCTTTGAGTCAGTTTCCTCAATGCTGTCTTCAACTATATTAATAAACTTTTCATCCTATTTTAAAGCAATTCGAGAAACTTTGTGAACCTCTTTTGAAATTGTAGCTTAAAATAGATGTCTGCCTCTCTTTAAACACACCAAAAACTATCTTATCAATATCCCTACGGAACCCCATATCTAGAAAATGGTCAACTTCAACAAAGTACGAGCACTTTCACACCCATTAAACGACTTGAGACAACTGGGGTATTATTTATATGGTCCCAAAGCCTTCCAAGGGTGGCCATTAATATTTGGCAATGATTTTTTATAGCCATTTATGTTCTCTTGGTAACTTAGTGTCCCCACTAACTACTTGTACACAAATATTTTCATGGAATATAAATAAAACATTGGCCTAGACAACAACTTGAATTGCAAGTTTCCTAGTGGGACAAATGACAAGAACAAGAATAAGTGACCTTTAATGATCTTGGAGGAATGGTGACTTTACTATCACCTCAATAGCAGGAAACATAAATGCTACTGTCTTGCCGGTGCAAGTTTTAGCCTTGGCCAACCCATCCTTTCTTTGAGAATAGTTGGAAGGGTTGCTTCAGCTTGCACAATGGTAATACATTCATATCCCACTGTGTTGGTTTCCTTGAGTGTCAATGGTGAGATATTGTGCTGGTCAAATCTTGATTGGCTCAAATAATTAGCATCTCGAGTATCCTTCACACTACTTGTTTTTGGATCTTCTTTTTCAACAATACTCAACATTGGATGACAAGCTTCACTGAATCAAATTCAGCATCTTCATCTTCATCTTTAGACTAATATTCATCATCGTTGATCTTCAGTGCTTGGATACCAGAGGATTTAGAGCCTCTTTTGTTCAACAAGTCATGTTCTCCTTGGTTGCCTCTTGCAGAGACCCCATTACCTCCAGATGTTCTAGAGAATCCATCATTATGATTATTTCTACCATGCTTCATCAAACCAAACATAGAAATACCTTGCTTATTAAACTAGTTATCCATATCCACTTTTGTTTCAATTAGACGTTTGAATTGGGCTTGCCTTCGATTACTTGGGTTTACTTAATGAAATCCAAGGACGAAGTATTTACCAAATTTTAGGAATTTAAAGTTGAAGTAGAGAACCTTACAGAAAGAAGAATCACGATATTAAGGTATGATAATGGAGGCGAATACACATCTAAGGAAATGATAGCCTTCTGCAAGGAATCTAGGATTAAGAGGGAGCTGATAGTCCCATAAAATCTTGAACAAAATGGAGTTGCAGTACGAAAGAATCAGTGCATTGAAGAAAGTGTAAAGTTATGCTACATGATTAAAATTCTACTATAGAAATGGAAACTAAGATGCAGGGCTCTCTCACCCACTCAACTTGTCCTTTTAGTCGAATCAATTATCAAAATGCTTTAGTTGTATTTAGTACTGGGTGATGGAAATCATTTCAATCAACATATTTTGAATTCCAAAATATTGTAGCTTTGGCCTTATAGTAGTGAGACACTCTTAGCCTTGAAAGTTGCTATCATGTATAAGAGTTTTGGTTAATTTGGAATGTCTGGAACTTTAAATTCTTAACATATTCCTTTGGGGAGAAACCTTGAGAATTTGTTCCTTGGCTTAGGATTAGCATCAATAATTACTAGCCACCCTAGTCAGTCAGACATTAGATACGTTGAATATGTCGTAACTAGGTGAACTCCAACAACTGTGTCATTGCTAATGGAGGGCCACATCGCATATCAACACCAATACTATTTATCTAGAGTAAACATTGGAGCTCTAGTTGCAATTATTCCTAGTAAACATAAGAAACAAGTGTCACAACTCATTCCTTGGCATGTAGACATTACTCAAGTTTAAGGGCATCTTCCCACTACAAGGTTTTGAGCTACTACCTAGCAAATCCACTTCTTGTTTTGTTGTTAGTATTTTGTGAATTTATATCAATGGTGTCCTTTTTGTTTATTCCTTGTAGTTTGAAATGGTTTATGTTTATTTATGAAGAGTAAGTCAATGTTCATGCTAGGGGAAACAATTTTAATTATTGTTGACCATTTATTTTCAATGATGTTGTGCTAGCATGGGGATCTGCAACAGACCGCTTCACAGAAAAACTATGGTAATATTTAAGGTCTTCTTATCACTATTTTACTAGTAGTTAAATAATAAAAATGCATACTTTCAAATTTGAAGATATCATCTGAATATCTTTATTCTTCTTGAACCTAAATTATTCCTATGTTGGCTACATGAGAAATATGAGATTGATAACCAAGAAGAAGGGGAAGGATCAATACCTCGAGTAAAGAGAAGGTTAATGTTGACAACTTAGTTGATGTAGCAACTAATTCATCCAAAACCTATTGCGATGGTTCATGGAAACGAAAGTGTGGAATATGAGAATGCAACATATACTCTTGCCAAAACAATGTTGCGAGATGCATGCAAGTTAGCTTCCGTTTCCAATAAAAATATGGGAAAGAAAGCTGATAATGAAAACTTGTATGTATCTGCTTCACTTAGAATAATCAATCAACTGTCTTACAGTTAGGATTTTTTTAGTTCTACCTGTAGTTTTATATTCAGTGTGTTGTTTTGTAATTTTGACCATCTCTGTTAAGTTTGGTTGTTTGTTTGTTTGTTTGTTTTTTTTGTTTTTTTATTATTATCCGGAATATGAAAGTTTTCCATTCAACATGAAGTCTTCTAAGAAATATTGTACACAATTTTTTACTTGCTTGAATTTTCTATCACATGGTCAAACTATATTTTTTTTAGTATTAGAAGCATTTTATGAAAATCAATGAAAATCACTGCTTCATTTGGCAAGGCCTTTGGGCAGCTTAAGAAACCTAAAAGATTTAATGCGGATTCTGTTTTGAGGATAAAAAAAAGCTTCATGGATAAAACAAAGAATTTGGAAGATGATTTCTCTAGATAGTATTTATCTTTGAACAACACCACTAGGTAGTATTTCTCTTTGAACAACACCACTAGTTGCAATGGATTGTCAATATTTATAGTTGTTTATCAAACTTCAACAAAAATCTTATCCTTTTTTTATTGATTAATAATTGATGGATTTATTATTTATACTTGTTGCTCTTTCTTAAAGCTTTTGTACTAACTATTTTTAACTAATTGAGGATCAAACATTGGTGGTATTGTCGTAATATGTTAAATTCTTGTTTGTATTGAATCAAGTATTTTCTGTAAAAGATCAATCAATGTGTTTTTTTCTTGGAAATTACAAGTATGGTAAATATGGGAAAACTATTGGTGCTTTGTTGGTAAATTTGCAAAACATATCAAAACTACCCTTATTTTGTCTTTTCATTATAATGAAAGTTACATCCCAAAATAATCTTTTTTGGGAGATTACTAGTGGTGATTGCTACATTTTTTATGTTGGAAATTTTCTCCAATCACAACTACTATATTGTACAACATGAGGAAAACAATGGGAAGGGAATTGTCTTTGCAATTTATCCACTTATATTGTAGTGATTCATAAATATAAGAAAAGCATTAATAATTTGATATAGACTAGTTGGCTTATTCATATGTGATAGTGGACCCAAATAGTAGTTCTTATCTGAAGAAATTCTCATTATACTTGGGCATTCTTGACATCATCGACCTCTAGCCTTGGACTTATTCACTAAGCCTTCTACTTTATCTGGTTATCTACATGTATACGAGGCTATCCTATTATTGTATCCTTTTTACCTCATTTCAGTTTATTCTATACTTAGCTTTGACATTTTCTAGGAGTTTTGTTTGCACTCCCACATTGTATAAGTAATCTACAACTTGATATTTTTAGCAGTAACTTAGTTAGCATGATTGTGCCTAATATTTCATTGAAGGTTGAATACTAATTTTACTAAGGTGTTATTTTTTATGGTGACGTTTATTTTTTTTTATTTTTTAATTTTTAATTTTTATTTATTTATTTATACATGTCATCTCACCACATAGAAGCCACTATTGCCCAACTGAAGAAAACTTGTTCGAGTTTCTTGCTTTTATGGGGAAAAATGGCATTGACAATATTGTTGATGTTGAGGTATATATCGTAAAATTATTTATAGTATATTTTAGTTTACATTTCATTGTTCATCGTCTTTCATGTCGTATAATCTACATCGTATCTTCCTTCTTTTTCAGAAAAAGGAACTCAATATTGATGGTAAGAAGCACGAATTGAAGAAAAAGGAGAACAATAAAACAGGAGCGACAAAATGAAAATTAAAGGGAGAGAGAAGAGAATTGGTTTAGTGGTACCTGTAGAGCCATTATCTCGCATAAGATACATACATAGAGATTGATGGTCAAGTCTTCAGAGTTGGCGAATTCACGTGCAATGCTTTGGCAACACAATGATAATGTTTTGAAGTGACGAAACAATATTTCATGTGTAAATTGTACTCCAAAAAATATTAAGTTATAAACTCATATTGTAATACTTGATATTTTATATAATATAATTATGTGGTTGAAATTGTTTATAGTTGCACTTGATATTATTTAGTATTGTAATTAACATATGTAATTGTGTATTTTCATATTAGATGAACATGTACATTTTATGATTTTTTTTTTTTTAGTTGCAAAATAATATTAATTTATTTATGTTCATTAACAATGAAAACATAAAATCAATCTAAAAATACTAAATTATTAGTTTATGTTTATTAATAATGAACACAGATAAAATGAACATACGACTAAATTAGTTGCTTATAATGTTTGTTAATGAAAGTAAATGAAATGAATATAAACTACTAAACTAGTCATTTATATAATGAATATGAAACTGCGAAAAAACATTGGCTACTGCAAATGATAAATTTGGGATTACAAATGACGACTGAATTGTGCATATATACGACTATTATTAGTTAATTTACAATAGCTTATAAAACGACCAAAATTTACTCATATTTCTTTGGTCATTAATTGGTTTCAATCGGTGACTAAAATTTGCATATATATGACTATTAGTAGCTAATTTACAGTATCTTATAACACGACCAACATTTTGGTCATATTTCTTTGGTCATTAATTAGTTTTATCTGGTGGTCATTTAGCAATATATTTTGTTGTATAATTGGTCATTAATTGTGGCAATAAATGGCCAAATCAATGACTAAATTAATGACCAAATATACTACTAGACAATAAAATCAATGACCAAATCAATAATCAAATTAATGACTAAATCGATGACCAAATCAATGACTAAATTAATGACCAAATCAATGACTACAATGACTTAATAAATGACTAAATTAATGACCAAATGTACTACTAGACAACAAAATTAAGACAACTAATTAATGACTATGTTAAAAACGACTAAAAGTTGGTCGCGTTATAAGATACTGTAAATTAGCTACTATTGGTCACCGGTCGAAAAATAGTCGTTTATATGCAAATTTTAGTCATTTTTTACTAGTGATAATTCTATGAAAAAATTGTAAAGCATGAAAATCATCAAACACTTGAAAATAAATGTGCATCAACAACAAGACAAAAACCATTGATGAAGGAGTTCACTCCTCCTGAGCTACATCTCATTGGCATGTCAACATGACTAGACCACTCTTGTATTCGGTGTCAAAAGTACATATCAGTTTTCTGCCATACACATGTGACTATTACCCCTTCAAGGTAATGTTCTCCTACAAAGAACTCTCACAATATCAACAACACAACATGTCTCCTACACATATGACATTCTTTCACTAGTGAGAGCTAGAAGCACCTCACATACACTCTTCAATTCCACACTGAATAATTACAATAAACAAATTAATGAATAAAGAAGTCAAACCAGAGCTGAACCATGCTGGTCACAACTACTGCAAAAAGTGTTCTAGAATTGGGAAAGCCCCTACAAGGTCTCCTCCTTGCTCAACACCTTCCAAAACTGCTTCAAACATCTGATTGATCCATACAACTTACTTGTAAAACCTGCAATATGAACCTGAATATGTGCTCAAATTAGTAATCAGAGGTTACCAATGGATTCAAAACATCCAAAAACCCCTAAGTAGCCTCTCCTAGCTCTGTAAATGGTCTTTAGGTGAAGCAGACATGGCCTCTTCTCCTAGTGGCCCTAGGAATCTTGAATCTTCAAGCTGGAAAAATCACTTCCATAAGTGCTTCTCTGTCTCTGAAACCTGCACCAAACTACTCAGAGCATCCAAATATGCTAGGATAGACTCTTTTTGAGACCAATTTGGTCGAAATATGCCCAAGTTATGGATTTTTCAGTTTCTCCTAGGAAAAATCCTCTAAAACTGGAGCAACTCCAGTTAACTCTGCCAGAACTAGAGTTCCTGCTGAAATTGGCGGAATTTGCCAACTTCTCCGCCATTTTAAACTCAGATTACTTAAGGGTTAAGCGCAGTTAACTGTGGATAAGTAGTGGTTTAGCACTAATGGCGCATTTAATACAAATCTAAAATTAGAGTTGTGGATTAGTGTTAATACATGTGTTAGTGCTTAATTAAGTACGTTTTAAAAATTTAAACCAAATCTTAAACTTCGATCTACGCCGAGGTCACAGTGTGAGGTCCCATGGGGCAAGGGCTGACCCTCTTTACCCTTGCCGGAGCATTTGTATTAATACAAATATATGTGAAGTGCATTACATTGTAAGCACTAATGGACAATGGAGTTGGCATGGTTGTTGTGTGTTGCGGGCGAGGTCGTGGGGTCGACCCCAACCTCTGTCAGTCTTGCGACATAAAATTTTATTCAACCAAACATAACCATATTTCGGCCTTTGGGGGGGCATGTGGCGGCCTCCGGGCTAGCCACGTGTCATGACCTCATTGGTCCGATCAACATCCAATCACATTACAACAAATCACCAACCAATCTGGACATGACATTGTCAACAACTCACTGGTCCAATTGGGGGGAATATTATGGGAATATTCCAAGGAGTATTATTTTTTCTAACTAGGTTGTACGGATTCCTAGTCAACATCCCTGTCACAAAATTTACTTGTTTATCCAAGTGATCAGAACACTCTAACTTTCTCATACGGACATTGTTTTGAGTGAAACGAAGTGCGTCAAAAGCAGGAAGACGAGAATTATCTGGTCGTTTAGGTTTCAAGCGATTCTAAGCACTATGAATATTTAGCAAATGTTTTTCCCCAATTCAATTTCTGATCATTCCTTCCCACTGGAAGGTTTTTGAACCCACAAAAGATGGTTATCTTATGAGAGTTTAATACTATTACATTTTCCAAGTTCTATCAATTTAATTCTACTTGGAAAAATCTCCATGACAACCACTTTGGTTCAGTGACAAGCCTTGCCTTGCAAATGGCTTGGCACTTCAACCAATGTCATCTTTTCGCTGCTGACCCAATCCAACACTTGATGGCTACTTGCTGACTGATTGAACACCTTGTTGTACCAAAGTTATCCCTCGATGCTTGGAAAGATGACTAATGGCCTTCCCACTGAGAATCGTATTCCTTTTTTTCACACACATGCATTCGATTCAAGCCTCTCCTTGGAAACCACTTTTCCAAGTTAAGCCCATATGAGTGAAATACAACAATGAGTTCCAATATCAGTAATCACAAGAAAAGAAATGACCATTCTTTTTACCTCCATGGTTCCAAATTCCACGTCTCGAAGAATGTCTTTACCATCTCTTTCGCTTCTTAATGTCACGCACTATATGGTCTACAAAAGGGTTGTTGATTTTGCTACAAAAATCCTTATCGAGGATAAAATCCAAAAGACTTTGACATAAACCAATACAAGCTGCACATGGCGAATACTTGTAGAAATTGAGTGTTGAACACATTTGTGCATAGAAAATATGCTGCCACTACTCATACAACAGTTTTCAAAATGATTTTCGACATAATCAAAGAGAAATGCATTTTACAACATGGAGAACTTGACACCCAAATTTTCCATTTCTATTGACTGACAACCAAGCCAAACTAGCATAAACATGTTAAAGAAAACATTGTTGCATGTAAGGGATTTATTCATGATTTATCACTTTTTAAAATTACCCACTATGGGGATATGCAACTAGTGAAAACAATGACTTACAATCTTCAATTGGACAAATAGTCTGAATAGTTCTCACCCAACATGGTAACTGAACCCTCTATTCGAACTTTTCCTTCTTTTGAAGTTGCTTCATGGATGGTTGCATCTTGCGCTACTTTTGCTTTTGTTGCTTCCATTTCTGGTGCTTACATGACTTGATCACCCTTACCAGGATGAAGTTGTGGAAACAATTTCCAACACTTCTCGATCTAATGCCCACTGATATTGCAGTGAGTGCAAAAGTTCCTTTGAGCTCTTCTTAGCTCACATGCCTTTTTATTTGAATGATTTTTCCTCTTCTCGTTCTCAATCTCAAGAGACATAAACATATTCTTGATGATGGCTTTTATTTTGTTGCATTCATCTACACAATGGTTAGAAGAATTGCAAAAAGTACATGGAGACATTTTCCTCAACATGTCACTCAAATTAGCATGTTGTTTTCCTTTAGGAAAAACATTTAAATGAATAGGATTAGTATACCTTTTCTTGGCATCCTTTGGCTTATGCTTCCTAGATGATGAACTTGCATGGCTAGAAGAAATTGAATCAGCTTCTTGTTCAACTTTTTCATCTCTCTCTGGAGATACACTCAAGTCTCTTTTGTATTTAGAGAACCAAGCAGGTACTAGTTCTGGATGCAAAGTCCAATGCCTTGCCTTTTCATGTCCTCTTTTGTGTTAGAAGGTACATGATACAATATAGTTGTCATCAGAAGACCATTCTTTTGGCGCAACATAACCCAAGCCTTCATACTTAGGTCTCTCTTTTACCTCTATTGGGTTCTTGATGCCTTGTTGATTCGCACCAAGACCTAAGCCTTCCTTGTAACCTATCTTTTCCAAGAGCTTAGACCCATTTCCTTTGTTGTGTCTTTCAAAGGTTGTAAAAGTATTTACATTAACATATGCATGTAAATAAGGAGCATATGCATTCTCACCATTTGTCTCATCTCTTGATTGAGGCACAAACATGGTTTCATACTCCTTTCTGATTTTGAAGGTGTCCTATTGGACTATTTTGTTCTCTTCTTTTAGCTCCTTAACATGAGGTGTTGATTGAACCTCATACTCCACATAACATGGACAAAAGGCACAAACATGTCCATCTTCCATCTTGGAAGGAATTTCTACATTAGCATTTTTCATTGATTTTTTTATAAAAATATGAAGTTTGTGGAGAAGATGGTGGTTTATCACCATTTTTTTTACCTTCTTCCTTCGTTGGAGAACCTTCTCCTCTTGAAGATCTAGAGCCTTCACCTTGCAGTTGTGAGTTCCTCTCTTCATATATGACCCTCACCATTTCTGACGTGTCCCAAAAAGCCTTTTTGAAGCTTTCATCTGTTGTCAGGATTGTATGCTCTCCTCCTTGAGACATGCTTATTGAAGCCTCAGGAATCTCTGGAGGTGAAACTTGAGGTGGAGCTTGTGGAAACTCTGACCTCCTTCTCCTTGTTCCTACTTGGGAATTTGCACCAACAAGTTTTCCTTCTCCCCTATGGAGATTTAACCTTGTAAGATTTTTCACCCTCTTTTCACAAGCAACACAAGCTAACAATCAACCTGCAGCTTTGATACCAGCTTGATCTGAATATGGACAAACTAGTTTTTCTATGCTAGCTTCCTCATCAGTATAAAAGAAAAGTGTGCTTAAGGATTGTGTGCATAGAGTTGAGAATGAAGGAATATTACTTAAATGGCTTCTTTTAAGTGTTCTTCAATCAGTATAATTCCAAGAAAAAATTGTAAATCATGAAAATCATCAAATGCTTGAAAATAAATGTGCATCAACAACAAGACAAAAACCATTGATGAAGGAGTTCACCCCTCCCGGGCTACATCTCCTTGGCCTGTCAACATGACTGGACCACTCTTGTATTCGATGTCAATAGTACATATCATTTTGTTGCCAAACACATGTGACTATTACCCCTTTAAGGTAATGTTCCCGTGCAAGTAACTCTCACAATATCATCAACACAACATGTATCATATAGAGATGACATTCTTTCACCAATGAGAGCTAGAAGTCACTCACATACACTCTTCAATTCCACACTGAATAATACAGTAAACAATTTCATGAATAAATAAGTCAAACTAGAGCTGAACCATGTTGGTCACTGCTGTTACAAAAAGTGTTATGGAATTGAGAAAATCCCTACAAGGTCTCCTCCTTGCTCGACAGCTTCCAAAACTACTTCAAACATCTGATTGATCCTTACACCTTACTTGTAAAACCTGAAATATGACCCTGAATATGTGCTCAAATCAGTAAAAAGAGGTTACCAATGGATTCAAAGCATCCAAAAACCCCTAAGAAGCCTCTTTTGGCTCTGCAAATGGTCTTTAGGTGAAGCAGGCATGGCCTCCTCTTTTGGTGGACCTAGGCATCTCGAATCTTCAAGCTGGAAAAATCACTTCTAGAAGTGCTCCTCTGCCTCTGAAACCTGCACCAAACTACTTATAGGATCCAAATACGCTAGTATAGACTCTTTCTGGGACCAATTTGGTTGAAATATGCCCAAGTTATGGCTTCTTCAGTTTCTCCTAGGAAAACTCCTCTAAAACTGGAGCAAATCTAGTTAACTCCGCCAGAACTAGAGTTCCCGCTGAAATTGGTGGACTCTGCCAACTTCTCTGCTATGTTAAACTCGGAGTACTTAAGGGTTAAGCACAGTTAACTATGGATAAATAGTGGTTTAGCAATAATGGCGCATTTAATACAAATATGAAAATAGAGTTGCGGATTAGTGCTAATACATGTGTTACTGCTTAATTAAGCACATTTTAAAAATTTAAACCCACTCTTAAACTTGGAGCTCTGCTGAGGTCGCGGTGTGAGGTCCCATGGGCTAGGGGCTTGCCCTCTTTACCCTCGCCAGAAAATTTGTATTAATACAAATATATGTGAAGTGCATTACATTGTAAGCACTAATGGACAATGGAGTTGGCATGGTTGTTGTGTGTTGCGGGCGAGGTCACGGGGTCGACCTCGACCTTCACCGATCCTTCAATACAAAATTTTATTCGACCAAACATAACGATATTTTAGCCTTTTGGGGGGCACGTGGTGGCCTCTGGGATAACCATGTGTCATGACCTCATTGGTCTGACCAACATCTAATCACATTACGACAAATCACCAACCGAACCGAACATGACACTTGTCAATAGCTCATTGGTACACCTTGGGGAATATTTTGGGAATATTCCAAATAATCTTATTTTTTCTAACTGGGTTGTATGGATTCCCAGTCAACATCCTTGTCACAATATTTACATGTTTAGCCAAGCAATCAGAATGCTCTAACTTTCTCATACGAACTTTGTTTTGAGCGAAATGAAGTGCGTCAGAATCAGGAATATGAGACCTACCCGGTCGTTCAAGTTTCGAGCGATTCTGAGCACTTTGAAGTTTTAGCAATTTTTTTCCCCCAATTCAATTTCTTATCAAAATTTTAAGTATTGAAGTGCTCAAAACATTATGGACAAAGAAGCAAAGATCTAGCTAGTTACTTTTTCACTAGGAGGCACAACACTTATCTGTTGGGAAATTAAGAATCAACCAAATATTCTCAAGAAATACAAAATGGAATCTTCCTGTTATAAATTTATTGTTGCATTGAGGAAGCAATTTAATCCTTTAGGGTATATGCAACAAGTAATAATGGATTGGTATAATTGACAACAAAGAAAAATACTAGATAATGTGAGACTATATTCAAGAGTTTAGAAAGAGAGCTTTGACATTGGGCATTCTTATTTATATGCACTCTTTTAAATTACATTTGATGGCTTGTATAGCTATTTGAGACATATTATTCCTATGTTTAATCTAACTAATCTTGATGAAGTTTATGTCCAAGCCACTCATATCGAGTTAAGAGGAAAGAATGTCAAAGGAAAATTGTCAAAGAAATCATTCCTAATAGATGAAAGCAAGAAAAAAGGAAAGGATAAAATAAAATGAACAACCACATTGAAGTAAAAAGAATGATAAGCCTTCATGTTTGTATTGCATAAATGAAGGACATCTTGAGTCCAAGTGTTGGAAATTACATCCATAACTAATACCAAAGAGGTTCTTAAATAAAAAGGGTAATAAGATGACCATGAATCCAACATAATCTTAAATCGAATGCAAGTCAAGATATAAAGATCAAATCCATGGCGATGCAAGGTGCATATTCTTCTACTAGTTATAGTGATAATATTCATTCTTTAAATTATGCATGATGGAAGGGAAAAAGTGAGTTATATAGTATTAGAGTTATCTCAAAACGCATTAAGATTGGCATACGCCCTGATAGTGGTTCACAAGATAATCTCATTTATGAATAAATTGTTAAGGCATTAGTATTTGAAACTAAACATCATCCAAATCCATGTCCTTTAGGACGGGTATGTGAAGATGCTAAGTTAAGGGTATCAAAACTATGTAAATTCATATTCGCAATCACCTCTAAGTTCATAAATGAGGTAGAATTAGATGTCATGACACTTGATATTTGTGGAATTGTTTCAAGAAGCCCTTATTTGTATGACAAGAAAACCATCTTCCATGTGTAGGAGAACAAATATCATCTTACAAAAAATGGGATTAATTGTATCATAAAGGCCCATAATGTGATGACTAACTTGTCTCTTGTCATTACAAAAAAAATGAAAAGGCTTCTAAATACGAGCAAGAATTTTGTACCCGTAATTATAAAAGCTAATGATGATGATAAATCCAAACTCTCAAACGGTGTGATCCTAAATATAAATATGAATTAGTTAAGATTATTCCTAAACTGTGATGAAGTGTTTTAGAAACCACAAGGATTTCCTCCAAGGAGAAAAATACAACATGTTATTCAACTGCAACAAGATGCACCTCTTGCTAACACTTGGATGTATAAGTTATCTATTTTTTTATAATGAATAAAAAAAAAGAAACAAATTTATGAGTTGTTTGAGAAAGGGGTTGTGAAAACCCCTGGCTATTTTCCCCGCATTGCAAATAATTGCAATTATTTTGTTAAAATGGGCTAAGAATTTGGGACACAAATTCCAGAGTTTGAGGAAGGAAGTTGATTTGTTTTATGACAACCATAAGGGTTGGTGGGTGGGCCTCAATCTGTTGATTGTGCTAATTAATTTATTTGAACATTGGAAGGATAAGAGCATGCAATTTTTGGAAACCGGATTAAGCAAAAGAGGACCAAAAATTTAAGAAAGAGATGGGTCATGCCAGCAGATTTGTTAGGCCAAGTCCACCAAAAACAAAGTGGAAAGTGAAGCTAGCACAAAAAATTTGCACGACTAACCGTAAATGAACCACCGCAGTGGAGCATGACAGAGGGAGAGGGTCGTATTTCATTATGAGTGGTGGGGAAAGGTAGGATAACATTGTAGAGAGAGGAGATAATTGTTTTTATAGAGGAAAGACGAAGGGAGCACAACATATGAAGGTTGGAAGCTTTGCGTTGTTACGAGAGTGAAAAGAGAAGAGAAACCATTTGGGTGAGCATTAAGATAATGGAAGAATATATCTCAGGTGAGTACAAAAGTCTCTAGATTCCTTGTATGAATGGAGGGTGGAGATGGTTTTCTTTGGATTCCCTAGACAACTTGGCTGGAGGTCTGTTACTTGCTCTCCTAATAAGGAGAGTTATGTAGCCTCCTCTACTTGTTTCTTGGTTTTATAATGAGTTATGGATTCTCAGGATTGGGTGGAACAACTGTACATAATTCCTTTGAGGGTGGAGGTGTTGAGCCTCTGGATTCACTTGTTTGATTGAGGGTGGAGGTGATATCCTCTGGATCCCCTTGATTCAAAGACGACGGAGGTGAGAGCCTCTAAATTACCTTGTTTATATGGTGGGTGGAGGTGGTTGAGCCTTTGGATTCCCTGTTTTAGCTTGAGAATGATAAGAGTTATAGTTTTCATTGACTAGCTGAAGGGTGGAGGTAATGGACTTATGGATTCCTTGTGTTAAATTTATTGCATTGAGTAGTTGGTGGGTGGAGGTGGTTGAGGAATTGGAGTCCCTATTATTCCAACATCTTCGGTTTTCATCCTTCGAGGAATCCTCCTCAAACTATGGAATCTGGCCCGGGAGTGAAAATTACAAGAAATAATTGGTTGCAGCTTATCTATAGTTGGGTGGAGATTTGAAGTACCAGACTCAATTTCCAAATTTATAATATAAGATTTGTTTCTTACTTGTATAATTGATGCAACGAAAAGATGAATGTTGTTGTTATGTGTTGTATTCATGTCTTAACTTTGATAATGTAGGAATATGTTACTCAAGGTCTATATATGATGATATTCCTTGTGTATATGTGTAATTATACTGATTATACGAGGCTCATAGGCCTTTTTGTTATGCTAATACGTTTAGGAAGTGAAAAGTTGTTCATATGGTTCCATGTGACTACGAAGTGTGGTCGACTAAGTTGTTATAGTGTGTGCATGCCTCGAAGGTTAATATAATTGACAAGAAGGCCAGGTTAATGATGGTCTAAGAGGGTGGTTGTTGCCTTGTCGAATGTTTAGTGGAAGGAAGTTAAGGCACAAATTAATGTAGAGGAATATAGCGTAGATTCACTCTGATTCGACCGAAGGGGGACTCAAATTCTACGGTTGGTTGAGGCTAGAATAAAGCTGACAAATTGTGTTGTTTGCATAGTTTGAAAGGTGTTGGGCTTCCATGTTAGTGCTTAATACCAATGTGAGGTTAATTGTGGGCAAAATTGGATTGTTGGTACGCCAATCGATTAATTCATCGATAGATGAGGTCATGGATTGGTTATTACTTACATAAATAAAGCTGTTGACATAGGAACATGGGGCACCTTCATCGTGGTCGACTAGATGAAGGCTTCAACTAGTCTTGTATAACTGAATGGGTTGACTGGTTGGATCGCTTAAACTGACCTTGTTAGTCAAGGTAAGTCGATTGGGTTTATTCATTCGATTGATCTTATCCAGTCGAGGTAAGTCAATTGGTTTGAGTAATTTTGACTGACCTTGTTAGTCAACTAGGTCGAGTCATTCGAATGATATTATCCAATCAAGGTAAGTCAACTAGTTTAAGTCACTTCGACTGACCTTTTTAGTCAAGGTAAGTTGACTAGTGGGGTCGTTTTTGACTGACCCTTCCTAGTCATGTTATTTCGAGAGATAAGTATATGGATTGAACATAAGAGATAAGTGAATATTTTTGTTTAATTCGTTAAGTTGATGCATACAATTTGTTGGCATGAATTGCTGTTAATTCCATTGTATGTTTTGTGTATGTGAGTTGGGGTGATATGAAAGGTATGCATATATTTATTATGTTTGGGAGTTGGTCAAGTTCCTTATGAATTGGTGAGGTGCACTTAGATGCACGTCTTTGTGAATTTTATTAGGCAAGATAATAGTTTGAGTCTTACTTATTATCCTAGCGAATTATGGGAATAAGCTTTTGTGTGTTTCAACATCGTGTAGCTAGTAGCACGAGCACAACAATCTACGAATTTCATGGCCAAGGTGCACTAAAAAAAGTATGCAAGATCTTATATTCCAATCCTTGATCTTGAAAAAATCATGTTCGATTATCTATCCAGTTAAAGTTAGCCGGTGGGACCTACTAGGTCGGGGCTTGGCCAATCGACCAAAAGTGGAAGTCTTAGAAGGTGAAGTCAAGACCGAACTGATGAATTTATCCAAGCGGTCAGGGCCAGGGCAAGGTCGACGGTTGGGCGAGTCAGCTAGAAAAAGGGCGTATAGACAAATTCTTCAGCTGAGGTCCCAAGTATTAGTGAGAAAAATATGGGTTGAGCTTAGGGCAAGTCAGAATTACTATAGCTAGGGTTAGAAGCAAGTCGGCCCCATTATCTTAGTTGGGCGGAGCTGTAGGTCGGTAGTTTGGACAAGTCGGAGGTTGGGGCTCTGGGTAATTGTTACATAATGTTTAGCCTAAGGGGTCGAATATCGACTATATGTGAAGAGCGATATTTCTGTGTGGGTTTCCTATGGTGGCAAGGTTGCCACGCAGGCGCCACACAATGTGTTATGTGAGTGACACGTGGGGATCACTGTTTATGTGGTAAGGCTTTAAGGAACTATTTTAAAATGGTTGTAACAACCCTGGTGAAAATTCCATGTAATAAAAGTTATTAAAGGCAAAATAATAACCATGATCATGGGTCACATATTCCAAGCTGAATGTTGGGAAAAACATCCTAGTGTGGATGTCCATATGGTTTTTTATGGCTATGGAATTGACAAAGGAAATGGTTAAGGCTTTGGAAAGACAAAGTGGCATTTATTTATGAAAATAATGGAAAATAGGAGAAAATGGAGGTGAAAGGTCACATGTTGCATGTGAGGAGGAAAATGAAGGAAAATAATGGAAATGGAGACATTAGAGGCCTAATTAATAAAAAGGCTTATGAGGATCAGTTCACAAAATTTTTTTTCAGTTCAGTTTTGGAGCTCTCATTCTCTCTTTCTCTCTCTCTCTCTCTCTCACTTAGAGTCTCTTGGAGCACTCTTGGATAGTGTGGCATACTTGGATTTTTGGAGCAAGAAGGCAAAGAAAAAGCAGGAAAGCACAAGAGGACATTGGGATCAACAACTACATCGGGTTTTTCTTGCAGGTACTGAGTTGCATGTATGTTTTCCTCACTAGTTTTGGCATGCATGGCCTATGCATGTGGTTTCTAGGTAATGATTTGTCATTGGCATGGAGGATTGCCTGGATTGACATTGGATTTGCCTAGTCTTTCCATTTCCTATATATCCATGGTGTTTTGGGTTATTACTTTTTTTTTTTGGTTGGTTTTCTTGTGCCTTTGGTTGTGGGTTGAGTTATTAGTTCTTGGAATCCTTGGTTGGGATAATGTTGTGGAAGCCCTGTAACAACTTTGGTTGAGTTACTAGTCCTGGAAGCCTCGGTTGGACAAACACTATGGAAGCCCTTGGTGGGTGGAGTTACTAGTCCTAGAAGCCCTAGTTGGAACAAATGCTCTAGCACCCTGGACAACTTGGGCAGAGACCAATCTGGTGATGGTTAGTGATGTTTGACTGTGAGGTGGAATTACTGGTTGAGGTTTGAGATGGTTTGGCCTCTAGAAGCCCTGGTTTGGTTTTGATTGATGAGTTTTATGATATTCCACATTCATGCTTGGAATATGGCACGGGGGTGACTGGATGAAGAGATATTTGGCTCAACCATGTCTATGGTCGGGTGGAACGTGGAAGTCCCAGACTTGGTTGCATTTTGCTTATGTAAATAAGAGCTATTTTCCTCTTGTATTGATGGGTAAATATTCTTTTTATTGTGTGGCTTATATGGTTGTGATATGCTTTTCATTTATGTTGTTTAAGTGTTGGTTATGAATGTGTTCTATGACAGTGATGATGTGTGGCTCTCATCATGTTTTGATTTTTAAATGAATGAACAATGAATCGATGACCTAATATATTATAATGCAGTTAATGTGATGGGGCAACAATGCTTCTTAGTGATTCACAGATACGTATGAGACCCCTATGCTCGGATCTATTGTTTAAACCTGTAGATTACATATTTGTGACATGTTTGACGAAATGCTTGTCATGGCTAGTAGGGGTCCAGTAAAGTCCTTGTTAAATTTTTTGTATTTACTTTGCTATTCTATTGTTATATTTTAGTTCTAAAAGTGTCATGGAGTTATGGGCATGAAAAAATGGCACAGGAATTAGGTTCATGGGCTCCAAACAAATGGGAAAAGTCCCCAGTTGCATGCATACCCATGTTGTGTTTGTGATTGGAGGTTTCTTGATGAACTCTTGCCCATGTCAAGGGAGTGAATAGGGGATTGATGCATGAAAATGTCATGTTGAATCAGGGGACAACCTCCTGGAAGGTTGGGATGGCCCCTGGGTGTCTTGTAGCATGTGCAGAATGACTGTGTTGTTGTGTGGTGTCGGTTCCACTTCCTTAAGGTGACTTAGGAGGTTGAATCAGATCATAGTAACTCTTTGTCAAATGTTTACCTCGGTTGGTCGGTTACTTGGGTAGATGTGGGAGGAGGGTGTTACAGAATGGTATTAGATCATGGTTCACCCCTCAAACTAGATGGACGGTGTGTTGGTCATGCATTCATGTTGATTGCATATGTGTTAATCATACTTGTGGTCTATGTTCTTGTTGCATTCGCATGGTGTTGGTCATGGTTTCAGTGATGTTGCCATGGGAGAGTTGATGGTGTTGTTGTGAAATGTGATTTCATGAGTGTATGACTCATTATGTGTTGTTTATACATGTCAAGTGGTCACATATTTTCAGTGTACATTGGTATTTTTGTTTTTTTCATGCATAAGGTCATGGTATGTGGTTGATATGGTCATGCATTGATGATTGGACTCTAGCTAAAATGATGCTTATGTGTTGATATACCTATGTGTTATATGTTTATATGTTGTTATGATTATGTTTGTACATGTATTACGATGATTGGTTGATATTTCATATGAGATATCCTCCTCGAATTATGCTAAGATATGTTTTATTGTGATTTGGTTTACCTAACATGAGATTCGTTGGAGGAAGAAATCAAAGATGACTAGCAAGATGGTAGATTACAGAGATTCTCCCTATGAATTAGATGAGCAGCATGGTGTTGGACACTCTTCTGACTTAGCAGACACACTAATAAGTTTGAAGGAAGAAATAAGTTGTAAAGCAGATAATGACAAAATCATATAGGCATAGGAAAATCTATTAGATGTAAATGCAGTAATCCTTCAGAGTTTTTCAGAGTTTCAGACAGGGACCACTTTGGATCAACTATGGACGGGAACATGGGACTAGTGGGGCATATGGTAGTAGGTATCATGGTGGTCACAGGTTAGATAGATATGACACGATCAGAGATGGCAGGTTCTTGGGTGCTCCAGATAGGACAGGTGACAGAAAAAGGTACTATTCTAGTTATGGTTTTGACAGGCACTATGATTGTCATCATTATCATCCTTATAGGAGGAGTGATAGGGGATATTGGTTGGATGATTTTAAGAAACAAAATCCACCTACGTTTTATGGAGAAATTAAGAAATCACAGGATGCAGAAGCATGGTTGCTTGGTATGAGGAAGTTTTTCAGGTTGCATGATTACTAAGAAAACATGAAAGCCAATATAGCTACATTCAACCTCATAGGTAAAGAAAATATTTGGTGGGAATATGTGAAGAATGTCAGGGGTATTCATGAGAAGTAACTGACTTGGAGTGAGTTCGAGAGGCTATTCTGGAAGAAGTATCTATTAGAGAGATCGTATGATGACTGGGCAAAGGAGTTTTATGATCTAAAGATGGGATCTATGACCAATGAGGAGTGCATTAGTAGATTTCTAGAGTTGTTGAGATATGTGCCTTACCTCAAGCAGGAGAAGGAAAAGATTCAAAGATTCATCAGTGAGTTTTCAATAGCATTTAAGGATAGGATCGAGTTCGAAGAGCCTAGATTATTGGAGGAGGTCATTTGTAAGCTAAAGCATTGTTACGAGCAATCAAAGCGCAGATCTGAGACAAGGCCGGATTGGAAAGGTAATGCAAAAACAAAGGAAAATGAGACAAGAAGTGAGAAAGACCTCAGGATACAAGTAATAAAGAGAATGCTGCACCACCTAAGAAGTTCAATACATTTGGTAGAGGACATGGACTTTGATATGAGCAGAATAAGAATGAAGGTTGGAAGCCTATATAGTGTTGTACTTGTGTATTAGAGCATCACAAGAGAGATTGTCTACAACATCAAGGTGGTAGACAACAGATCTATAGTGCTCATGAGGCATATACAGTGGGCAATGTTGGACAAAGTATTCCCAGGATCTATGTAACGCTGGATAATAGGCAGGCATATCAACATGCGTCTATTATCGAAATGGACGATAAGCTTTGTGATCAAGTTGTTTCAATTTTGATTGACCCTTGATCTAATTATAGTCATGTTAATCCTGACTTGGTGGATAAGTGTGGTTTGAATAAGGAAGTGCATGCAAAGTCTTGGTTAGTGCAATTGGCTACAGGTACTAAGGAGAGAGTTCATCAATGGGTAAGAGATTGTGCATTTGACTTGAATGGTATGCTTACCTCAACAAATCTGAATGTATTGTTGTTGGGATCATATAGTATGATTTTGGTTATGGATTGGTTGTATCTTCACAGGACCAAGGTAGATTTTTATGGAAAGACTATTGACTACTTGGATGACAATGGGTAACAAAGAGTCTTACAGGGTAAGAAGAAAGCAACATCAGTGAGAAGGGTTACAACTATGCAAGCCAAGCATAATCACAGGAAAGGGTGTGTGTTATTTGCAGTGCACATTTATAGTAACATAGGTAAGGAAGTTGATGATGCAGATGTTTCGAGCAGATACACAATTATACAGTAGTTTTAGGATGTACTCTCCGCAACTATTTTAGAGTTGCCACCTCACAGGGAAGTAGACTTTTCTATTGAGTTGGTACCTCGGGAAGCACCAACATCTAAGGCACCTTACATGATGAGCACACCAGAGATGAGAGAGTTGAAGTTGCAGTTGAAGGAAATGTTGGACAAGGAATACATTAGGCCAAGTGTATCACCTTGGGGTGCACCGGTATTGTTTGTAAAAAGGAAGGATGGTACTATAAGGCTATGCATTGATTACAAACAATTGAACAAAGTGACCAGCAAGAACAGGTATATGTTGGTGAGGATTGATGACTTGTTCGATCAATTGAAGGGAACAACAATGTTCTTGAGGATTGATTTGAGATCCAGATATCATCAGGTATGCATTAAAGAAGATGACATTCACAAGACAACTTTCCGGACCAGGTACGAACACTATGAGTTTGTTGTAGTTCCTTTCGATTCGACTAATGTTCCAACTAATTTTATGTGCTTGATGAATAGTGTCTTGCGTCCTTAGTTAGACAAGTTTTTTATTGTATTCATTGATGATATATTGGTATATTCTAAAAATGAATAAGAGCATGTCGAACACATAGCAACAATATTAATATTGTTGAGAGATCATCAGTTGTATGCTAAGCTCAGCAAGTGCAGTTTCTTTCAGATAGAGGTACATTAATTGGGACTTGTGATTTCCAAGGAAGGCATAATAGTAGATCCAACAAAGATAAGAGCTATCACGGAGTGGGAAGCTCCTAGGAATGTGGATGAGGTAAGGTCCTTTATGGGGTTAGCAGGTTAGTACATGGGGCTCATCAGGAAATTCTCACGGATTTCTTATCTTATCACATCATTGCAAAGGAAAGGTAAGAATTTGAAAGGACAGAAGAATGTGCAACCAATTTTGAGTAGTCAAAGAAGTTTTTGAGACATGCTCCAGTGTTAAAGATCACAGATCTTGACAAATATTTTGTGGTATGTACATATGATTGCAAGAGAGGGCTTGGTGGAGTCCTTATGTAAGAAGGACAAGTGGTATGTTATGAGTCACGAAAATTAAATGTGCATGAGCAGAACTATTCGACATATGATCTTGAGTTGGCAGTGATCATTCATGCATTGAAGATGTGGAGGCATTATCTTCTGGGCACACAATTTGTATTGATGAGTGATTATAGTGGATTGCAGTCTCTATTTGACCAACCAAATATGAACACCATGCAAGCTAGATGGTTAGCCACGATTAGTAAGTTTGACTTTGAGATTAGGTATATCAAAGGTAAAGAGAATAGGGTTGCAGATGCTCTTAACATGCACATACAGGTGAATCATATAGAAACTATGAGTTCTTATGGGAAAGATCTACAAGATAGGATCGATCAAGAGTTATAGGTGAAGAAAATAATAAAAATATGATGGGGCAGGGTAAAAAGTCCTAATATTATTAAGATATTATAAATTAGGTTTTTTAACTTAATTTTAAAAACAACTTATACAAATTAAAATTAAACTTTTAAATTAAATTAAAAAAAGAAGAATTAGAAAACAATAGTGAATTAAAATATATATTTAACTAGAGAAATGAAATTCATAAAAGCTTTGATATGACATAAACAAATGCAATAAGGAGAATAAATATAACGGGAAAAAATAGTGTTATGAATAAATTTAAATTAAATATTAAAAAATAATAAAAAAAGTCAACTTTTTTTGAAAAAATGAAACAAAAATCAAAGGAAGGGGAAAAAGGAATCAATCAATATATGATAAGGCGGGGTAAAAGGTCCTAAAATTAAGATTCTAAAGAGACTTATAAATAAATATTAATAATTAATATTTTAATTTAATTTAATTTAAAAACAAAAAGAAGAATTAGAGAATTATGGTGAATATAATTATCTGAATAAAAAAATGAAATCCAGTATTTAAAGAATTTTAAATTGACAACTAAAATTAGAATGTATTGTTACTATTATTATTATTAACTTGAAAATTAAATTTAGAACATATAACACACGCACATACATACACATTTTATCATTAAGAAACCCTAAGAATGGCGTCTACAAGTTCAGACAAGAGCAATCCATCTCAAAGCACGGTTGGGCGTGCATTTGAAATTATTAAACATGGGGCCGAATGAATTGAAATTGGTGACAAAGGCATTAAAATTGCTATGCAAGTAGGCAAATTCGTTGAGTTGTTTGTGGCTGCTGTAGATGTCATAGGGGTTGAGGAACTTAAGCCCTTGGCTGGAAACTATGGCGATCAACCATTAGAAGTTTTCCACTCAAAGGAAATTAGTGGTTTGAAATGGGCAAGAGCAGATTCTTTGACCGATGAAGCTAAAGATTGGTTGATATTATGAATGGTGACTATTAATTTTTTGATGACATTACAGTAGAAAACCCTAGCTGGTCCAAATTTAGAGCTGGGATGGATGGCCACATTGTGGATCTCACCCTTGACCTTGCTTTGAATATGATTGTGGACATTCAGGAGGTTGTGATGTGTCTGGTGTTGAATCATGTTTGTTGGAAGGTTCTTTTTGCTCCCAGGAAGAGGTTTTTACCCCATATATGTCAAAGTTTATCATATTTGTGAAATTAATCTCAGGGGTTTCTCTTTGCTTGCAGTTCAAAGCCACGTATCTCATCTCCTTACTTGCAACTAGGATACAGGATAGAGTGACAATCCCATATGGCTGTATTTAGCTCCTACATGGAGGTTGACAACTTCAGGATCAAAAATTCCTAAATGAGTATGGAATAATTAAGGATGCCACACTTTACATTGTAGCAAGATTAAGAGGTGGAGCTAAAGGTTGGGTTGTCTCCTCCTCAACCTAGCCCAGATACTTTAAGGGTTTCCTAAAGCCAGGACCTTCATCGCCAAACCATAAATATCTCTCTAAACCTACAATCATGGTGGAACAAGCAGTTGAAGCCACTTCTCTTGAAGTGGATAACATTATATGTAGATTTGTGGCTGCAAATTATGAACGAAAAGCTATTATTTGTCATTTCAATGATTTTAAGATCGCGGAATTTTTTCTTCAGGAGTGGATTCACCAAAATTGGTCTTAGAACATTGTGTTGCATTTCTACTCAAAAGGATTCTTTGTTGTGTTCTTAAGTAATTTAGAAGACCAACATAAGGTTTTTTATTAGGGACCCTGGTTTTTAGGCCATTCTAAACTCTCCTTTCAACCTTGTTTTCCATATTTTAATCCTTTCTTTATGTTGGCTTTGGTAACCCTAGTCTGTGTAAGGCGCCCCAACCTTCCCATCCATATGAGATGCCTGGATATCCTTAAAGATGTGGGAAACTTACTAGGTTGATTCATCAAAATCGAATTTGATAGGATTGTAAAAGCAATCCTCACATTTGTTCACATGTATGTATAAGTGGACCTCAATAAAGGATTGTTGCAGAAAATCCTTCTCAAACGGAGAGGTAGGATTTATTCTTGATTGGTGGATTATGAAAACACTTCGTTTCACTGCAAATTTGTCAACAACCATAACACCTTAATAGTTCCTGCCCCTATTCACAATGACCCTATTCACACCCAGATACTAAGAAAAAGAACCGTTGATGGCAAGATCCTAAAGCAACCAAAGGTTCTAAGACTACTGCTACTCATCAACAAGACAAATTAGATAAACAAAAGCCACCTACTGCTAAATTTGCACCTCCAAACTTAGCTCAAACTCACAATGAGCCATCTCAACCCTCAACACAAGAAGCTCCTCCTTTGATCAATATGGAAAGAGACTCAACCATAATTTTGGTAACATCAATGAGTGGGCACAAATGTACCCATGAAGCAGATGAATAAGATAATGACAAGGAAACAACAAATATGATGGAGCATTCAACAATGGAAGCATCTCAAGGATATGCCATCATTGTCTCATCTAAAAATGCTTTGGATAACTTAGAATGGATAGATGTCTAGAAGAGAAAAGGAAAGAAGGAAAAATCCATGATCAATCTAGGGATATAAATCTAGGAAGGAAGAAAATGTATCAATGTGTAGTGTGATTGTGGAAAGCATGATGTAATCTGATTTTTAGAGGTAATAAAAACTGATTTACAATAATAATAATAATATAAAAAATGGAACAACAAGGAGAAAAATATTAAATACAAAAATTAAAAGGAAATTGAAAAATGATTAACAATTAAAATTGAAGAAAAATCTAACTAGGGGAAAATGAAGGGGGCAAACAAAAAGGTAACAAAACAAAGAGAGGAATGATTGGGATAGGTGATGGATAACAAGATTTCAAGACTGGATTAGCCTATACCATATTCCCTATTGAAATTGATAAGGTACTTTTTGATTTCGAGAGCTTCTAGAATGATTCGATGATTATGATAACATATGTTAAGATCTTAGCTTGACCAAGACATATAAGATGTTGAGTTTTAAATGAGTGCTTTGTAATTTCCCCCTATTTCCTTTGTTACTCTTCCTTATACCAACGATACTACAAATAATATTGCTAATATTTTATCTCAGAAAAATATTGAAGTCGTCTTTAAAGCCTGCAAAACCCTTAAACACATATTCTGATAAGCCAATGATAAATCATACTCCTTTCAATATTTTGACATTTACCAAGTTTCCTGTTCTTGTGGTAAATCCTACATTAGGCAAACTGGTCGTTCATTTTGGGTTCGCCTCAAAGAGCACATAGCTGATACCACCCATAATCACATCACTAAGTTAGTGATTTCCGAGCACTCATTTGAAACTCAACATCTTATTTGTTTCGTTCAAACTAAGATCTTAGCATCTGTTCCTTATCATAATCCTTGAATCATTCAGGAAACGCTTGAATCAGAAATCACCCTAACAATTTCAATAGAGAAGATGGTTATAGGTTATATGTTCTAAATTTAATTGTCAATTTAAAAAAATAAAAATAAGCAATGTTATTTTAATTCTACATTCTAATTTTAGTTGCAAATTAAAAAATAAAAAATAAAAAATTAAATCTTGAACTTAAATTCTCTATTTAAATATTTTTATTCACAATTATTCTCTAATTCTTCCTTTTTGTTTTTAATTAAATTAAAAGTTTAATATTTAATGTGTATAAATTTTAAATTAAATTAAAAGTTTAATTTTTAATATTTATAAGTCCAATTTTAGACTTTTGTGATCCATATTGTAAATAATAATGTCTTTTGGATTAATCACATCATTAGGATTTGGTCGAAGTTTTGAACCAACTAACGTGGTTCATCGTCAGGACAAAGGTGAAAAAATCAATCAATCCTAAAGAACAAATAACAAGGATGCATTAGGGTCCAGAGGTAGTCGTTCGTAAATTAGTTATTAAATTAATTAAAATAATATTTAGTTATAAACTAGTTGTTAGGAATTAGCTACTAAAATAATATTTAGTTGTAAACTAGCTATTAGGAATTAGTCTTTATTTATTTAATTATATATATTAACTAAATAAATTAATTTTTTTTTTTTTTTAACTAAAACGGTTATAGATTTTTATTTTTTATTTATCTGAAAGATTGTGGGGTCTTTTCCAATCTAACCCCGAGTACAATGCAGATTTCTAGATTCTGCCTATTTCCTCTATTACAGATTTCAGGGCATTTGTATATAGCTGTCATTGTTAACAAAAATTAGCCCTTTCATGAGTTCACTGCCTTTATTTTCCATTTGGTCCGCTTCACTGTTCGATTTTCTGAGGATGTGGTAAAATTTGCAGCTGTCAAAATCTTGGAGCACTCTTTTCAGTCTATCCGCAATATTGTTGAGGCTAGGGTTGTTGAATCGAGCTCCCTTGTTTAAATTTTTTATTATAAGCTCTGAATCTCCAAAGACTTGTAGTTTTTGAACACCTTTGTCTCTAGCTATCTGGCAGGCTTTGAGAAGCCCGAAGAGCTCAGCTTGGTTGTTGGTCTTCTTACCTAATCCCCAGTAGAAGAGATCTTTGGAAAGTCCATCTGTTGTATATATGACTCCCCCCGCTCCAGCTGCCCCAGGGTTCCCTTTTGACGCCCCATCGAAGAAGATAGTGTGTATGTTTTGTGATCTCCACCAACTTTGAAAAATTTCCTCTTCCTCTCTTAAGCGCCATCCCGGCTTTCCACTTTGAGGAGTAGGGGGGTTTCTGCCCGGGTAAGGCACAAGATCCCCTAACCATATCTTTTCTTCTTGCAGCAGAGTAGTGTCTTCTTTTATGTACTGTTGTTTGGCCACTTCCATCAGGAAGGCTTTGGCTTTTGCAGCTATTTTCATCGGGGAATGCCTCTCCTCATTGAAGATCAGATGATTACGTGTCAGCCAAATCTGCCAACAGACATATTTAGGTAATGCTGTCCAGATTCTACTCCAAAAAGATTTTTGGGGGATATGATGGGGATAGAGTTGCCTCCAAGAGGCAAAGAGTTCGGCTGCTGTGTTAAAGATTGGGACAGTGATCTGCAAATCCATTAGGATGAGCCTCCAAACATCCTTTGCCACGCTGCAACCTATGAACAGGTGCTGGACTGTTTCTGAGCTGTTGTTGCACATCGCACACCTGTGAGGCCCCGCAATGTTTCTTTTCTCCAAATTATCTCCTGTGAGAATATTATTATGGATCACAGTCCAAATAAAAAAATTCACTTTAGGTGTGGCAAATGAGTCCCAAACGGTTTTCCAGATGTCTGCAGTGTGGTTGCTGTTTCGATTGCCCTGCATTACTTTATATCCGAGTGCTGTGGAATATATACCTGTTGGGCCCCAACCCCAACAGTCTCTTGCGTCCTTATGAACCGGTGCAGCGTCCTCCAGAAGGTCTTCGAGCTGTGCTTGCTGATGGATCAAATGATCTGGGACTCCATGAAAGTCCCAGCCCTCCCATTCCCCACGCTGATTCCACTTTGCTAACTCGAATAGGCGTTTAACACCTGCACGCTTCATCCATTCTTTAATCTCTGATATATTTCTGTTTTCTTCAAGTGGGACGTTTCCCATAATACGATCTTTCCACAGGTGTATGCGTTTTCCGCTACCTGGTATTCTATAAACTTGTTTTAAGAATTGATTGCTGCTCTTGCGGCAAAGGCTCCAGACTTGCGTGCTCTTATTTGTGGTTCTGTTTGAAATATTGCTGAGCTCGTTATTTACCCCATACTTTAACCTCAGCGTTCTGCTTACAGGATGAGAGGGGTCATGAAGAAGATTCCACAAGATTTTTCCTCCTAAGGCAAAGTTTACCAGCAGGGGATCCCTTATTTGCAGTCCCCCTTCATCCTTTGGCCTTTTGACAACGTCCCAGCTCACCAGGTGCATTTTATTTTCGTTTCCTTTGCCTCCTTGCCACAAAAAATGTCTGAGTAGTTTGGAGATCTGCTCCATTACGTTTCTGGGCGCCAAAAGGAAAGAAGCCTGGAATATGGGAAGCGCTGACAGCACTGATTTGATCAGTATTACTTTGCCTCCCTTGGTCAACCAGTAACCCCCCATGCTGCAATCTTGCTTTTGATTTTCGAAACTATATCACTCCATAAATCTCTTTTGTTGATTCCTGAGTTAATGGGCAGGCCAAGATACTTGAATCTGTCCCAGATTGCTTGTCCTTTAAACCCAAGAAGTGTAGTTATGGCTTCAAGTTCTTGTTGTGCAATATTCCAGCTATACACTTCACTCTTGCTTTCATTCACAGCAGCTCCAGATACTCTACAATAACTTCTGATGACGGTGTCAAATGCCCGAGCGATTCTTGTGGAAGCTCCTCCTAAGAGGAGAGAGTCATCAGCAAACAGTGCATGATTCGAAGAGTCTGCATCTGATGATGATTTGAGACCTGGAATGCTACCAGCTGCTTTCTCAGCATTTAGCTTTCGGCTTAAAGAGTCCGCCATTAGAATGTACAGGTAGGGTGAGAGAGGGCATCCCTGCCTAATGCCTCTCTTGGCTTGGAAGAAGGATGTTGGGCGGCTGTTGACTAGTGGTGCAATCCATGGGCTGTCAATGCAGGCTTTGATTAGTTGAACAAAGTCGGGCGAGAAGCCAAAGGATAGAAGTACTTTACTGAGGTAAGATCGATTCACTCTATCAAACGCATTTGCCATGTCTAATTTAATCACCATTCCTTTCTCTTTCCTCTGTCTGCTGGAGTGTATTGTTTCCTGAACCTGGATTACATTATCCAGGATTTGCCTACCTTCCACAAATCCACTTTGAGAGCAAGAGATCACCCTTTTTAACAGTGGTTTAATTCTGTTTGCTAGCAACTTAGCCAGAATTTTGTACGATGCATTACACAACGAAATAGGCCTGTATCTAGAGAAATTTTCAGGATTAGAGTCTTTGGGTATTAGTGCTAAGTACGTTGAGTTGGTTCCTCCACCGATCTTTGCTTTTGCCATACATCCTCTTATCATTTTCTGCAGGTCCACCTTTATTATATGCCAGCAAGCTTGGAAGAAGTGGATTGTGAATCCATCAGGTCCCGGTGCCTTGTCCGGCTCCATGGCCCATATTACATTTATGATTTCCTCCTCCGTTGTGGGTCTGCAGAGATTTGCATTTTCTTCTGGGCTGATGAGATTAGGAATATTTGAAAGAAAATCCCCAGATTCCTCCTCATTGCTCTGAACATCTGCATTGTAAAGACTTTTGTAATAAGCTTCAGCTGCTGCTTTGACTTGTTTGAACCCTTTGCAAACTTGTCCATCTGCTGTTTTGATTTCTGATATATAATTTCTTGACAGTCTTGCTCTGTATTGCCTGTGGAAGAAAGGTGTATTCCGATCCCCAGCCTTCAACCACAGACTTCTAGACTTGATTCTCCAATATTCTTCTTCCCTTCGAAAGGATTGATATGCTGTTCGTTGAACTTGAATTTCTGTTTCCAACAAATCTGTTGTAATATCTTTGGCTTCCATGTCATTTTGCAGGTCTTGCAATGTGTGAACTGCCTCTTTTCTTTGTTCAGGAGGAGTATATGTTGGCTTTTTGATCCATTCTTTCAAGGCATATTTTGTCTCTTTCAACTTCTGCTCCCAAACATAGCTTGTGGATCCGGAGATAGGTTTGGACCAAGCTTTTTTCACAGTATCTAAGAAGCCATCTCTCTCGATCCAGAGAGGGCTGAATCGGAAAGGTATCGGTCCAAGATCTTCTTCTTCTTCAATTAGGAGCTGTATTGGTTTATGGTCAGAGGTGAGTTTTGGCAAAATTTTTGTGATGATGATTTTATTGTTCATCATAATGGAACTTTGCACCAGAAAGCGATCTAGTCTTGCTGAGATGTGTTCCAATCCTGTCCGGTTATTGGACCAGGTATAAATGCCACGAGCTGGGTTAAAGTCCATCAGATCCCAGGTCTGAGAGAGCTCCTCCACCATTGGCAGCAAGGGGTCTCTGCTACTAATTCCCCCCCTCTTCTCTTTTTCTTTCAATACTATGTTTAGATCACCTGCTATAATAATATTGCTGGGAGAAGTTGCTTCTAAAAAATCAGAGAGGCTGCTCCAGCACTCTCTTTTTTCAGTGTAAGAGACTGGTACATAAAGATTAAAAAGGGTGATAGATAACTTACTTGCTTTGTGTTTCAATTCTGTGAAGATCCAGTGCTGGGTTTCATGGGAGTTGATCAGCTGTAATTGGTCTTCGTTCCAAAGAGTAGCCAGGCCCCCGGAGGTGCCCCTTGCACTAACTGCTTTTCCTGCTTTTTTATGCCACTTTAATCTGCTGGTCTCTAGCAGGGCCTGCCCTTCTATTTTTGTCTCTTGGAGCATGAGTATTTCTGAGGGTTCAGCTTTCAAAAGGTCTTTTACAGCCTCAATTTTGGAGGGATTCCCCAGTCCTCTACAGTTCCAAGAGACTAGCTTCATTATTTATTGATTTGTTGGATGTGGCCTCCCTTGGAGGGCCTTGGTCTGGTGTTTCGCCCAATAGACATTTCTATTGTAGGCTGGCTTCCTTGTGTTTTGAGCCTTTCTGCCTCCTCCTCCCTCTTTTCCTTTCTGGATTTCCTTCCTGCTTTTTTTGCTTGGCGCTCGAAGGTTTCGTCCTCCGATGTGTCCGAGCTCTCCATTGGTTTTTTCCTGGCTATATCCGCATATGATAGGTTTGTTGGACTATCTTGGTTTGGTTCTCTCTGGATGGCTTCCGCTCCCTCTTTGTTTGGAGGTGTAGTTTCTTCTTGCTCCTCATTCTCCTGCGTTGAGTTAACTTGATGGATCTGCTGTTCGCTTTCTATACCATTTGGATTTGCTTCCTCTTCTTGATTTATTTTGGGTCTGCTGGTTTCTCCATTCTTATTGCCTTTTCCTGTACCTTTTTTTGAGTTTGCGTTTTTCTGCACTAAGATCCATTGGTCCCCATTTTGTTTGTCACCTTGTTCCTCCGCCTTCTTCTTGCAGTGTTTTGCAAAGTGACCGTGGCCGTGGCAGTGTCTGCATTTAAAAGGCAGCTGCTCATAGTCCAACTCTTGCACATATGTCCACCCAGCTACAGTAAGTTTAATTGCTTCTGGTAACCCTTCTTCCAGATCCACTTCAACACAGATGCGTGCACATGAATACTGATCCTTCCTAGCAGCTTGATCTATGTATTTTCCCAACGCATTTTCTATGATCTGCAGGGTTTTGTGATTCCAGCAATGGAGAGGCAGGTGGGGAAGCCGAACCCAAACCGGGACAGCCGAAGGAACGTCCTGTGTTGGGTCGAAGTCCGGGGACCATTTGTTTAGGTATAAGCCCTGAGGGCCCATGAAATAAGGTCCATTTCTGAAAATTAATCCTTTATCATCTGGGTTTTCAAAGACAAAAACAAAGTAGCCCTTACCCACGAAATAGCTTTTGACTCCCTCTTTAATGAGAGGTTTCCAGTTTCTTTGAGTCCATTCCTCAACCGATTTTGGCGAAGGCCAGAGGCCCGTGAACTGGCCTATGAGGCCTCTTTCAGCCAGATTCAGGGCAGCTCTGCATGTATCTTCTTCGGGGAGAGCTACTGTTGGAATTGAATCCATCTTCTTCACAAACTTCTTGAAAGACTCAGAGGGAGGTCTCTTTGGTCCAGATGCTACTAAGGAATTGAATGCCAGCACCTCCGGTGGCAGAGGAGGGGAGACAGACTCCCCATTGGCCTCCATGGAGAACAATCACCCAGATCAGACCTTGCTGGGGACGCAGAGACAGTCACACAGGGGAGGCCATCCACAGACACTGCACAATGAGGCAAATAAACCCACGGACAGAACAGCTGCAGGCAGAAGAGCGAGCATCCAATAAACGAAACCTGCAGAAGAGAACCAAGGAGGGGAAAGAAAGCACCAGGGCCGGGCCTGAGTGCCTCTCCGGCAGCCTAGCAATCCGAGCCGAGCAACCAGATCCACAAAATGCGATCAGTCAAAGTTGCAGAGCGCCAAAAGCATTTTTTTGTTTATCAATTGTATTTTAAAGGCAAAACTAAATAAATTAATTGATAATATTATAAGAATTAAATAAAATTAATAATGTTACAAGGGTTAAAATTAGTTATTAAATTAATTAAAATGGTATCTAGTTATAAACTATATGTTACGATTTAGTGTGTATATATATATTACAAGAATTAACTAAAATTAATTTATAATATTATAAGAGTTAAATAAAATAAATAATATTACAAGTGTTTAAAATTGTATTGAAAGCGTTAGAATATTTATTAGAATAAGATTAATAATTTTATTAATATAAATTAAAAAAATTTAATTTATAATGAGAATTCAAGTATCAGAAAATCATTGAAATAAGCTAGTATTCTTATTGAAATTGAATATAATAAAATAATTAATGAATTTATAAAAATAAAATTATGTAAATTTTGAATCAAATTATTAATTTAAATAAAAAGAATAATAAAAAAAGAGAGAGAAAGAGGAAACACGGGGTGAAATCAAGAAGAGAGGATTGGAATCCAACTCTTAATTTCCAACCATCATCCTTGTTGAGATTGATTGCATGTTTCTAAATCTCAATAGCCTTTGTAAGCTTCCTATGGTGAAAGTGATCAACCCTAGCAATGACTCTGGAATCCTTAATGCAGGCATGGTGCTTGGATTTCTTCGCATGTTCAGTTAGAGCTTATGAGCGAGAACGATTGTGCCTAATGTCTGTTGCATGCTCTTGGATTCTTGGGTTAATGGAGCGACCAATTTTTCAATGTAGGGAATCCCACCTAAACAAGGGATCGAGTAGACCTCTTTCATGTCATTAGGGTCTACAAGGTCCTTAACAGATCTAAGAGAATTTCTAATGGTATTAAGAGGTTTGAACCAAGCATAAAGTATTCTTTTTAAGAATATGCGCAATACTGTCAGTAGTCCCATAGATAAACGGAAACTGAACCTTAATCCACTTCCCCTTGTGTTGATCCTATCTCTAAGGTTCAACTTTCATTTATCTAAGGGACCACTGACATGATTGCCCATATTCTTAATAAGAATAGAGTTTCTGCTTCGTTCAAACCTCTTAATACCATAAGAAATTCTCTTAGATCTGTTAAGGACCCTGTAGACCCTAAAGACATGAAAGGCGTCTACTCGTTCCTTGTTCCTGTGGGATTCTCTACATTGGAGAAATTGATCGCTCCATTAATCAGAGAATCCTAGCAGGAGGATGTAACAGATATTAGGCACAATCGTTCCCACTCATAAGATCTAGATGAACATGCAGATAAATCCAAGCACCATGTATGCGTTGAGGGTTCTAGAGTCATTGCTAGGGTTGATCACTTCCACCATAGGAAACTTAGAGAGGCTATTAAGATTGAGAAGCATGCAATCAATCTCAAAAGGGATGATGGTTGTAAATTAAGTAAGAGCTGGATTCCAACCCTCTCTTCTTGATTTCACCCCTTGTTTCCTCTTTCTCTCCTTTTTTTGTTTATTCCTTTTTATTTAAAATAATAATTTGTTTCAAAAATTACATAATTTTCTTTTTATAATTTCATTAATTATTTCATTATATTCATTTTAAATAAGAATACTCGCTTATTTTAATGATTTTTCTTATACTTTAATTCTCATTATAAATTAAATTTTTTAAATTTATATTAATAAAATTATTAATCTTATTCTAATAAATATTCTAATACTTTCCATACAATTTTTAACCCTTCTAATATTATTAATTTTACTTAATCCTTATAATATTATAAATTAATTAATTTAATTAATATATCTATATATATATATATATAATTAAAATAAATAAAGACTAATTCCTAATATCTAGTTTATAATTAAATATTATTTTAATACCTAATTCTTAACAACTAGTTTATAAATATATATATTATTTTAATTAATTTAATAACTAATTTACTAACAACTAATTCCTAATTTACTAACGACTAATTTCTAACGACTATTTAATGAATTTTCTTATACTTTGATTCTCATTATAAATTAAATTTTTTAAATTTATATTAATAAAATTATTAATCTTATTCTAATAAATATTCTAATACTTTCCATACAATTTTTAACCCTTCTAATATTATTAATTTTACTTAATCCTTATAATATTATAAATTAATTAATTTAATTAATATATCTATATATATATATATATAATTAAAATAAATAAAGACTAATTCCTAATATCTAGTTTATAATTAAATATTATTTTAATACCTAATTCTTAACAACTAGTTTATAAATATATATATTATTTTAATTAATTTAATAACTAATTTACTAACGACTAATTCCTAATAGCTACCTCTCGACCTGATGCATCCTTGCTATTTATTCTTTAGGATTGATTGATGTTTTCACCTTTGTCTTGAGGATGAACCACATTAGTTGGTTCAAAACGTCGACCAAATCCTAATGATGTGATTAATCTGAAAGACATTATTATTTATAAGTCTCTTTAAAATCTTAATTTTATGACCTTTTACCCCTCCCTATCACATCTTTAATATTTTGTTCTCATATAACTCTTGATTGATTCCTTTGCCCCCTACTTTTGATTTTTGTTTCGTTTTTTCAAGAAATTTGACTTTTTTTTAATAATTAATTTAACCTTTTTCATAATGGCTAATCTCGTGCCCATTATATGTATTCTCCCCATGACACTTTTTCATATCATCTCAAAGATTTTATGAATTTAAATTCTCCATTTAAATACATGTCTCTTGTCAAGGGCCGACTTGACACGAAGGTAGGCCGACTTGACATGAAGGTATGTTGACTTGTCACTTTTGGAGCCAAAAATTTCACTTTAAAAATTCAAATTTACATCTTTTAAAAATCACAATGGGACTTTGACTGAGAACAAAATTTCCATTTACTCAAACATTTATAAATATGCTTTAAAATAATAAACATAATTACATCAAGTGACCACAAGTACATTATGAAGACTAACCATAGTTATACATTCAACACTCCCTCTTAATTAGGTAGGTATTTATAATCATCGTCATAGGTGTTCTTAGATTGAACAAATTTCTCTAATGAAAAGGTTATCCATTATCATCTATTATCAACATCCGCTAGTGGCCATTTTTGGGGTGGTACCAAACCCATGGAAATATCATCAACATCTCAAGACTCACTCCTCGAATCCCATGGCCACTACTCAGGAAAAAAATTCTTAGATCTTGAACTAGCAAGCACTCACTCACCCATCCTGGTGAGCACTCTTGACCAAGACTTCACTCAACGCCTTCCTGTTGGTGATCGGGTCTAGTTGCCAAACCAAACCTCACTCCACCCTACCTGGTGTGTGATGAGGGTCCAAGAGCTCACTCCACTCTTTTTGTGTGTGATCAGGGTCCAATACCTCACTCCACCATATTTGTTGTGTGATTAGGGTCCAAGACCTCACTCCACCATCTCTGATGTGTGATTAGGTTTCAAGACCTCACTCCACCATCTGTGGTGTGTGAGCACGGTTCTCCTCCAAGAGAGACTCACTCAACAGTGCCTGTTGATCCCTTGGGGTCTCTTGGAAACATTCTCCCTTTTAGGAGAATGTCCATCCATGCGTAAAATAATCAACACTCCCTCTCAATAAGAGGGGTGATCTCCACGAGCGCCAACTTAACTCTGAAGTACACAAAAGTGTTCCTTGGTAACGACTTCATTATAATATCAACTATTTTCTCATCGATGGATATGGACTCGAGCCTTATTACTCTCCTCCATGCCATGTCAGGAATGTAGTGGTACTTGATCTCAATATGCTTTGACCTGTCATGGAACACGATATTCTCTGAAAGCTTCACACAACTTTGATTATCACAGTGTATCACCGTTGGTTCCAACTCTTGGTCTAACAATCCTGAAAACAATTTCTTGAGCCATACTGCTTCAGTGGTTGTGATGCACTCTTATTCAATAGTTTTGAGTGTAATAGATGTCTGCTTCATGCTCATCCACGATATCATAGCAGATCCAGAATTGAAGCATACTCCCGAGGTACTCTTCCTGTCTTCAACACTTCATTCCCAATCAACATACCAATCAATTGCCAATGTATAGGTGGATCTACAAATATGGAGTCAGAGCTTCTTAACTTATTCAAGTTAGTCATCACGGGAGTCACCATGGATTTGTAATCCATAATACAAAATCTGTGAAGGATCTCTAATACATACTTTCCTTTACCAAGGAAGACTTCACTAGGTTTCTACCATACTTCTAATCCCAAGTAATAATGTATCAACCCAAGATCCTTAATGTCGAAATCGGAAGCCAATTTCTTCTTGCACTAAATGATAAGAGGCTCGACACCTATTAAAAACAAGTCATCAACATATAATAGTAAGATCATATGTGCATTCCTTACAACCATAAAGGTAAGGTTTGGAACAACTTCACTCTTTGTAAATCCCAGTCTCGTTAGATAGTTTTCGATACAGACATACCAAGCTCTTAGAGCTTGCTTGAGTCCATATAAGGCCTTCTTAATTATAAAAACATGAGACTCCTTTCCATATACCTCAAATACTTTAGGTTTATCTATATACAACTCTTCCTCAATCACACCATTGAGGAAAGTATTCTTCACATCCATCTGGTGTAAATTCCACCCCAACGCAACAATAAGAGAAATGATCGATCTAATGGAGGTGTACCTGGAAACTAGAGAAAAAGTATCATCATAGTATTCTCCCTCTTTTTGGGAGAACCCTATAGCCGCGAACTATGCCATGTATTTATCAATGCTCACATCTGCAACATGCTTAATCTTATATATCCACTTGGAAGTCGCTATTGACTTCCCTTCAGGCCTTGGCACAATTTCCCAAACATCATTCTTCATGATTGATTGGTACTCCTCGTTCATTACTTCCTTCCACACTTGCTGACTAGTTGCTTCTTCACAAGTGGAAGGTTTTTCATCAATGCGTTTTGTCATGAGAGTTGCAGAACTAGGGAACATTTTAGGTTTCTTTACTTCTCTAGATGTTCCAGCAAGAGTTGCATGTCCTTTTGATTCTTCAAAAGTGGATCTAAGCCATGTTGGTCTCTTATTTATCTTAGGAACTATAACCGGTTCTGCTGGATCTTGAAGCCCTTTCGGCCTTCCAGTACATTCGGTAGAACTCAATTGTTTCTCCCTTATACTTTACTTCATATAAGTGATCTATGGATACTTCCTTAGTCGATCTCTAATATGTTACTTTCTCATCAAAAGTGACATCTCTACTAACCTCAATTTCTGCAGGCTTTTGAAGATTCACTCTATCCAACAAATATGCCTTTATTTCTTGAAGGTTCCAACTTATTTATCTTATCTGTAGGAACATGAATATATAGAGGACAATCAAATATTATCATGTTCCCAACCTATGGCTTCCTTTTGGAGAAGGCTTCTTCAAGAGTCATACCTTCCAAAACCCTATGAGGACTTCAGTTATGAATGTACACAATTGTCCATGATGCTTCACCCCATAAGAAAAACAACAAGTCCTATTCATGCATAATGGACTCATCTCAATTATTCAATGGATCTATTATTTCATTCTACTACACCATTATGTTGTGGATTATAGGGAACAATTAGCT
Source organism: Pinus albicaulis (assembly GCA_034641835.2). NCBI lineage: Eukaryota > Viridiplantae > Streptophyta > Pinopsida > Pinales > Pinaceae > Pinus > Pinus albicaulis. The sequence goes on along the minus strand of CM076582.1, from coordinate 1,330,518,906 downwards.
CCCTCTTAATCTCAACTTGCTTGCAAAAAACAATAAGCTCCTTTGAGGTGTATTCCCATCCATTGTCAGATCTCAATATCTTTATATTTTTGCCTGTCAAGTTTTTCACTTCAACTTTGAATTCCTAGAACTTGTTAAATACCTCATCTTTTGTCTTCAAGGGATATATCCATGTCTTACAGGAGAAGTCATCAATAAATTTCACATGGGACAATGAACCACCAAGCGATTTTACAGGCATCAAACCACATACATCAGAATGAACCAAGTCCAAAAATTCATTAGATATGTTGTCAATGTTTGGAAATGGTTTATTGATGTTCTTCCCAAGAGCACAACCTTTGCATACACCACCATTCTTTATCTGTAGTTCAGGAACCCCTGAAACTATTTCTCTTGATTCAGGAAATGCTCTAAAATGAAAAGGTCCATACCTTCGGTGCCATAGCTCACTCAGTTCTATTTAATCATGTACTAATGCTTGATCTAGTTGACTCATAAGTCTATAAATTCTTCCATATGAATCCCAATAACCCTAAAATCATCTATATTAGAGATCTTTAATCATACAAGTACTTTTCCATCCACAAACAAAACCATATCTCCTTTATCTTCTAAACAAGAAACAAAGACAAGATTATTTTTCAAACTTGGTACATAAATGACATTGCTGAGATGTACGTGGTTACCAAATTCCATCTCTATGGATGCCTTTCCAAATCGTTTGTCTGCATAGCTATTATTGTCTCCTAATTCAACCCTTTGAGATAACTTCTTCTCTATCATGCTTGAAATATTCCTATGCTTTGCATTTATGTGTCTTGATACTCACCTATCTACTAGCCACATGTCATCATCATATGCAAAGGAACCTATCAAAGAAGAGTAGTAAAAGAAATATTTTTCACCTTTGGGCTTCGTCGAATTTTCATCTTCTTCAAATTCTGCTGCGAAAGCATGTTGTTTCCATTTTCTTTCCTTATTAGCCATATTCAATATCTCTTGAAATGTCCATATTCTTTACAACCATAACATTGTATCTTAGATAAGTATTTCTTCTTCTTAGAGGAAGAAGACCCTTTTCGTGACTTCTTATGTTGAGGTCCAATCTTATTCTTTCCCTTGACTTGAAGTGAGTTGTAAGGGCTTGAACTTCTTCATCTTGACGATCTATATACATCAATCTTGATTCTTTTTAAGCACATGACATCCATAATTTCTCAAATGAAGGAGATTCTTTCCAACTGCTTATGCCTGCTACAAATGCATCCCATGATATAAGGAGACCACTGAGTGTTGTAGTCACAAGTTCCTGATCATAGATGGTTTCTCAAATAGTTGAAATTTGATCTATTATTTGTGAAATAATTATGAAGTATGAAGCCAAAATATCATCATTAGTCATCCTTGTATTTCAGAGCTCATTCTTCAAACTCATAGATTGACCAATTTTCTTGATATTGTAGAGATTTATTAGGGCATCATACATCTTCTTGGGGGTGTCATTCTTTGAAATGTAGGGGATGAGATGATCTATAATGTAGTATATTATTAGACTCATGGGAATGATATCATATTCCTTGAACTTTTCCTTTCCACTTGCATCAAATGGTTCAATAGTTTTTCCTATCACAATATCAAATACTTTGTTCTTGGAAAGTATAAGATCTATTTTGACCTTCCAGGATCTGAAGTTTGAAGCTCCCTCTAACTTTTTTTGGATTTCATGGAGGAAGCCTTATGAACTAATATAAAAGGAATTTAGTAATATGCTCTTTCTAGGGTTTATGTAAAAGTGATCTCAATATACCTTCCTTTCGTCACTAAAGCTATGATACCATGTTGATTTTCTAGTGCAATTAGATTTAGCACAATATTTATGAAATGATGATAATTACTTTTGATGTAGATATTATTTTATCTTATTTCAATATATCATTCAAAAATTATACTTCATAAATTCAACAATATAATAGAGAGATAACAATGCATAAAAAAGAGACAAGATTTACCCTAGGAAAACCCACTACAAGGAAAAAACCAACAACCTTTTTAATAGAGAAATTCTTATTGTTCAATAAAAGACACATCTAGACCTATGGTCAAACCTAGTCTTCTCCTCCAAGTCATGTCACCCAAATTGATCCTGCACTTTGTTCTACCTGCTTGATCTAGAAATTTCAGCCTCCCAACAACTGTCCAGTAACCCAAAATTTTGGTCTCCCGAAGCTGCCTAGTAACCCAAAAAACATTCGGTCCCATGAAGCTGCTGCCCCAAAAAGATGCAAATCATAAATAGAGACTAATTTCCATACATGCGAGTTGATGGGAGAGGAGAGAGATAAAAATCAACCTTCTTTCTTTGTCCTTCTTGACCTCCTTTTCTTGCCCATAAGTTGTCTTGAGAGAAGAATGTGAATCTGCCAAATTAGGAGCTCAAGCTCCCTTTATACAATAGTTTCTCTAGGGTGAAAATACATGTGTCTTGGCTATGTCCTACTTGACTTGGAGGGAAGCTGACTGTTGATCAGCGGTTGTCATTGATGTCAACCCAAGCAGCACCAGGGGCTAACCCAATATTGCATGGGAATTTTGACCTACAAAATTAATATATTCTGGGTCACTAATGCTTTTGATGGTTTCCACTTGTTGAGATGTTTCTGTTGATATATGGCACGCCATGTAATTCTTCACGGTTTGAGAGATATTCATGTTTGAAGTTTGTACCCCCAGTTAGTGGGCTAAAACCCCACAAGGTTGGGGCATGGGTCATTGAAAAGTCATAATTAATATTTTTTAAGCTCCTAAAATCCCTCCCACGTTCATTTGTTGAAGCCCCTCTCAACTTAAGCATTTATATAAATTGTGATCTTCATTTCCTCCTTATGCAAGGGGATTTCTCCATCTGAAACAGGTCATCATGGAATTTGCGCTCTAAATTTTTTTTCTACAAAGGTTCAGAAGCTGAAATTTTTATTAGGCAAAGCCGAAATCCTGAGGAAGCTGCTGTAAAAATTTCAGATCAAGGTGAGCAATATTTTTGGAGATATGATCTGTGGAAGTCAGGGTTTTTGCAGGCTCCTCAAGTTCATCTCAAAGAAGTGACCTTGGTAAAGTCGTCATAACTCTCCCTCTGAGTATCATATTGGAATTCCGTAAAAAGTGGTAGATAGTGCACATCTATACTTTTTTCTCTATCAATTTCAGAGCCAAATGAAGAAACCGTGACACGTGGAATGCCGTACAATTGCGCTATGCTTAAACAGTCCATAATTAGGGCATTGTGAGAGATTGGGTATAAATCTCTCTTGAAGAATCCAAATTGGGTCAAAACTATGGCATTGGAAAGATGGCTTAGAGGACTACTACAGGACTAAAAATCAGATATTGAGGATCTGAAATAACAGAGATACACCAGATTCAATATTGAGCTCCTAGAAGGCAAGAAAAAGCTAGATCATGTGTTGTCAAGGGTTGTAAAGGACCAGAATTTCTAGGGCAACAAAGCAAAGCAAGGTGCAGCAGAGGGTAGAATGAAAAGAGCATCAACCAAGGTGCATAACAGCAGCAAGAAGTTCATCATATGAAGTCTTCAAGTGGGCAGCACTTCATATAATCATTGTAAAGGTATCATTGTACTAAGTCATTGTAAATACATTATTGTAAAAATTGTACTAGTGTCTATTTGCCAAGGGTTGAAGAGGCAGTGTTGGGAGGTCTAGGATCATCATTAGGTGGTTGTGTCAAAGTTGAGGTTATGGTCTAGTATATCTTCTTCTTCTACATCATTCTATATCATTGTAAAGTGGACCATTTTCCCTGGTATGAGAGTCCATTCTTATTTTATTCTTCTATAGGGTGGTAGGGTGGTGCTAGAGTGAGTTGTAGCTCATTGGGTGTTGGGGCATCTGTTCAGTTGACTACTGAATAATCTCAGGTGTTGGAGCGTCCATCCAGTGGGAGCTGGAGAAGAATGCTTTTCTAGATTCTAGGAAGTTGGAGCTTTATTTTCAATTGGAGTTGAATATTAAAGAATTATTAGAAAAACATTAGGTCGTTTTTGTCTCGGAGTGGGTTTCCACCTTAAAAAATGTGTGCATTTGTGTTCCTCTTGTTTTCTGCTATCATTGTACAAACACTGATAATAATTGAAGATTAACTAATGCTCTAATTGAAAGGAATACTGACTCACCCCCCCCTCTCAGTATTTCCAACAATTGGTATCAGAGCTTGGTTCCTTCGATAGCAGTTTAACAGCTGGAAGGAGGTCATGGAGCATACCAAGAATGGTGTACCTCTATTCAATGAAAATAATTATGCACTCTAGAAAGGAAGAATGGAGGTCTATCTCTTGGCGCAAGGTTACGAAGTATGGGACACTGTTCAAAATGGATCTACATCAACTACGAATGAACAAGGTAAGAAGAATTTGGTAAATGATGCAAAAGCAAAGAATATTATTATCAGTGGAATTATTGAATCTACTTATCATAAGGTGTTGGGTTGTAAAACTGCCAAAAATGTATGGGACAAGCTTGAGAATATATATGCAGGTGACTCAAATGTCAAAGAAGCAAAGCCTCATATCTATAGAGCAAAATTTGAGCAACTCAGAATGAAAGAAGATTGCAATATTGCTGCATACTTCCAATACGTTGATGAAACAAGCAATAATCTGGAAGGATTGGGAGAGCCAGTTGACGAGAAGACTATTATGTAGAATATTCTTAGAACGTTACCAGGGATATTCAACCCAAAGGTATCGGTCTTAGAATACAGTGCAAATTTGGACAAACTCAGCAAAGAGGAATTACATGGAGTTCTCATAGCATATGAAATGAGACTTGATGAAGAAGAGGGTACTATGCATCTAGAAACTGCGTTCGTTGCATCTAAGAAAACCAATAAGGATAAACAACATTAAATTGAAAAGACATGCACCTGCAAGTGTGAAGAAAAGGGAGATGATAAAGAAGGTCTTTCAGAAGAAGAATATGCTTTCTTCACGAGAAAACTAAAAATTGGTAAGGGACAATTCAAAGGTAAACTTCCATTGATAAGTTTCAGCTATAATGAGGTTGGGCATTTTGTAGCAAATGTCCAAACAGAAATAATGGCAACTCGAAAATAAAGAAAGGCTTTAAGAAATTCAACAAGAAAGGATCCAAAATGAACTTTCTCTCTAGAAGATAGCTCATCATCCGATGAAGACAATGACAGTGAAGAAGAAGCCAATGAGAGAGTATTGTTTATGGCCAAGCACAATAAACAAGAGGAATCAAACAACGAAGAAGAAGGATGGACCACAGAATAATTTTATGAGGAAGCAATCAAGCTTATAAAAGATCTCAAGGCGGAGAAGATTCGTTCCAATACTCTTGAAGAACAAGTTCAAGGTCTCAAAATTGAAGTTGAAGAACACAAATGCATTGAAGAGTCACTTCAAAAGAAGTTGGAAGAAACCAACCAAGAAAGGGAAGAATTAAAAGTCCAAGTAGTCTCGTTGCATGAGGAAGTGAAGAAAGGAAAAACTATCCAAAACTATGCCAACAACTCAAGGGCATTGGAAGAACTCATCAACAATCAACGATCTTACAATGACAGAACTAACATCGGTTAGAAAGAAGAAGAAGCAGGACCTTCTACAACAAAATACAATTAACCTATGAGATCTGACATGCATGTAGACTTCACAGGACAAGATTCATAAGAACAACCTTGGAAGACAATTCCTCGACGAAAATTTCCATCCAGGTACCAACATATTTTTTATGGCCACTGTTATTCATGTGGAAAATTTGGTCATAAAGCTGTAGAATGTCGCACGTACCCTAGGAACAAACACAATTCCAGGAGATCTGTCAAATATGAACCTCCCAGGGCTCAATGAAACATCAATAGATTTGAACATTTAAGAAATAATATTGAATGTTACAAATTTCGAAACTTTGGACACATAGCCAAAGACTGCAAACTTGAAAATCCTCCAGAAGAATCTTCGAAGCCACAGAACAAACGAACATGGAAGAAGAAGAATAATGATAATTATGCTCTCGCTTTCAAGGCTCAAAAGAACAAAGATGTGTGGTCTGTTGATAGCGGTTGCTCAACACATATGACTAGAGATAGAAATAAATTTGTATCTTTGAAAGAGAAGAAGGATGGAACCGTGTCCTTTGGAAATGATGGATCTTCAAATTTTATAGGATCAGGTACTGTCACTCTTGAAAGCAAATATGCTCTAGCCAAGAATGTTCTATTGGTTGAAAACATGAATCGCAATTCGCTCAGTGTTGGACAAATGTGTGATCAAGGACACACAATACTATTCAACTCCATGAACAGGAAAGGCGTGTATGGTGAAATTGTGGCTACAGCAAGTCGAGCTCCAAATGACATATGTGTTCTGGATGAAGCAACTAAAGCATGTCTAATAGCTAAAGAGGATGATACAATAATTGGTAGCAATGGTGATCGACTAATTAAGAAGTTTGCTACAAAGGTGCAAAGTGATTTCGAGATGTCTTTACTTGGTGAGCTGACATAATTCTTAGGGCTTCAAATATCTCAGCAAGAGAAAGGAATATTTATATGTCAAGCCAAGTACATCATGGAAATTCTCAAGAAATTTAAAATGGAAGATTGCAAACCCATCCTTACTCCAATGGTAACAGGTTGCAAATTGAGCATAGACGACTCATCTAAGGATGTGAATCAAATGTTGTACAAATCTATGATTAGTAGTCTTCTATATGTAACAGCCTCCCGACCAGATGTTATGTAAGCAGTTGGACAAGTAGCAAGATTCCAAGCAGCACCAAAAGAATCACATATTAAATATTCACCAGCATTGGAATATCTTCGCTAGAAGCTTGGGATTATCCCAAGTTCTCATTAGATTTTCCTTTTTCAGAATATAAAGGGGGAGTGGAAGTATATTACAGGTCTACATGACGCTTGTATGTCAGGGGGAGTGGAAGTGTGTACATGTCCGCATGATGGTTGTGTTTTAGGGGAAGTTACCCTTTTCCATTGATGTCAAAGGGGGAGAGAATGTTGTAGGAAGAGGTGTCATGATCTCAGGGGGAGTACTTGTGTTGCCATCAATGCCAAAGGGGAGATTGTTGATCAACGGTTGTCATTGATGTCAACCCAAGCAGCACCAGGGGCTAACCCAATATTGCATGGGAATTTTGACCTACAAAATTAATATATTATGAGTCAATAATGCTTTTGATGGTTTCTACTTGTCGAGATGTTTCCGTTGATATATGACACGCCATGTAATTATTCACGGTTTGAGAGATATTCATGTTTGAAGTTTGTACCCCCAGTTAGTGGGCTAAAACCCCACGGGGTTGGGGCATGGGTCATTGAAAAGTCATAATTAATATTTTTTAAGCTCCTAAAATCCCTCCCACGTTCACTTGTTGAAGCCCCTCTCAACTTAAGCATTTATATAAATTGTGATCTTCATTTCCTCCTTATGCAAGGGGATTTCGCCATCTGAAATAGGTCATCGTGGCATTTGCGCTCTAAATTTTTTTCTACGAAGGTTCAAAAGCTGAAATTTTTATTAGGTGAAGCCTAAATCCTGAGGAATTTTCTTTAAAAATTTTAGATCAAGGTGCGAAATATTTTTGGAGATATGATCTGTGGAAGTCAAGGTTTTTGCAGGCTCCTGAAGTTCATCTCAAAGTATTGACCTTGGTAAAGTCGTCATAACTCTCTCTCTAAGTATTAGATTGGAATTCTGTAAAATGTGGTAGATAGTGCACAGTCTGTACTTTTCTCTCTATAAATTTGAGAGCCAAATGAAGAAACAATGATATGTGGCATGCCGTACAAGTGTGTTATGCTTAAACAGTCCATAATTAGGGCATTGTGAGAGATTGGGTATAAATATCTCTTGAAGAATCCAAATTGGGTCAGACCTATGGCATTGGAAAGACGGCTCAGAGGAATACTACAGGACCAAAAATCAGATATTGAGGATTTGAAATAATAGAGATACACCAGATTCAATATCGAGCTCCTAGAAGGCAAGAAAAAGCTAGATCATGTGTTGTCAAGGGTTGCAAAGGACCAGAATTTCTAGGGCAGAAAAGCAAAGAAAGGTGCAGCAGAGGGTAGCATGAAAAGAGCATCAACCAAGGTGCATAACAACAACAAGAAGTTCATCATATGAAGTCTTCAAGTGGGCAGCACTACATATAATCATTGTACTAAGTCATTGTAAATACATTATTGTAAAAATTGTACTAGTGTCTATCTACCAAGGGTTGGAGAGACAGTGTTGGGAGGTCTAGGATCATCATTAGTTGGTTGTGTCAAAGTTGGGGTTATGGTCTAGTATATCTTCTTCTTCTACATCATTCTATATCATTGTAAAGTGGACCATTTTCCCTGGTACGAGAGTCCATTCTTATTTTATTCTTCTATAGGGTGGTAGGGTGGTGATAGGGTGAGTTGTAGCTCATTGGGTGTTGGGGCATCTGTTCAGTTGAATACTAAAGAATCTTGGGCGTTGAAGCATCCATCTAGTGGGAGCTGGAGAAGAATGATTTTCTAGATTCTAGGAAGTTGGAACTTTATTTTCAATTGGAGTTGAATATTAAAGAATTATTAGAAAAGCATTAGGTGGTTTTTGTCCCGGAGTGGGTTTCCACCTTAAAAAATGTGTGCATTTGTATTCCTCTTGTTTGCTGCTATCATTGTACAAACACTGATAATAATTGAAGATTAAATAATGCTCTAATTGAAAGGAATACTAATTCACCCCCCCAGTATTTCCAACACTGACTTGTCACTTTTGGAGCCAAAAAATTCATTTTAAAAATTCAAATTTACATCTTTTAAAAATTGCATCGGGACTTTGACTCAAAATAAAATTTCCATTGACTCAAGCATTTATAAATATGCATTACAATGATAAACATAATTATATCAAGTGACCACAAGTACATTATGAAGACCGACCATAGTTAAAAATTCAATGGTGGGTATAAAAAAAAATAATCAGGTAAGATTCTTGGCATTATGGAAAGGTATGGACATAACCATAAACAAAGGAAAAATGATATTAAAATTTTGTTGGGATTCAATGATAGTCATTAGAATGATCTCCAAATTGAATCATGATAGATGTCCTTCCACCCCAACAATACCAATGGTGAATATGATTTCTTGGCAGATAGAGAAATTTGAAGAGATTTTCGCCTTCCACATCCTCATGTATTTAAATCAGGGAAAATTTTAAGGATCGATATTTATCTTAAATTTTAGAAGCCTTGGCGAATCTTAGTAGTCCCCAATATGTAAATTGTAAATTTTTTGATGTTATTTTTGTACAAATTTTTATTTTTCTAATCATTTTATATTAGTATATATAGAATTTTGGCGATTTTTAGGGTAAAATAATTTTATACTATAAAATTTGGGCAAATCAATTTAAAAAAAATATGAAAATTGGCAAATCTTTTTTTTGGAAAAAGCATAGAAAATTAGCCCACTTGCAAATATTAGCCCCTAAAATTTTCCCTGTTTTAAATGAATACACAAATAAAATGGCTAATCATGGAGCAGACCTTGGGATAGGGATAATAGAATATAATAATGAGCAAGAGGTCTATTCTCCCATCCCTTAATACAATCTCTATGCTTGATGTCAAATTAGTGAATCGTTTCGGAAACTCCTTGATCCGTGGAAGCTTTATTGAATACAGTGGGTTAGCTTCAAGGATTGCATGGAGTTAAGGGTCTCATCCAAATGGGGCACAAAACAAGTGGAACCTTATATGTGGAGGGGAAGAGTACTCCACATCTCTTCCTCGACTCTTTAGTTATTGCAGACATGATGAATGGTGTGGTGCAAAGGCTCATTTTAATTTGGATCTAATGGGAGAATTCACATTGTTTATCTGACCGAAATTCCCAATGGCATCATTCTTTAATGCACTGTTCCATTCTCCTAGTCTAGCCATTATTTATAAGGTAGATCTCTCTTGTTGCAGGTTTTTGGATTCAAGGAGATTCATAATTAATGCCTCCTACTAGGAATCATCTTGATAGGGGCAAAGAATAAATGTTAAATTTGGAGGGGTTCTTCAGTTCTTCCTCGCTTCTTTATTTTGATTCTTGGCTCATCCAGTTCCTTTGAATGCTATGTTTGGAAAGTGTGAATATGGCTACTGCTGGGGGTAAAGCTTTCGATTTTGAGCTGGAATGGTGGAAGAGATCAATTGATAATTTGTTCAAAGTGTTGATGGGAATGGTAGATATCTCAAACAAAATGTTGGAACTTGTGCCGAAGGGGAGAAGGAAGCAAGATTCAATATGTTGGAGAAAAAATGCGGGTGGTTGCAGACGTGAATGGACAAAAAGCTAGCGAAATTGGAGTCTAAGATGTTCTTGTGGAAAACGAATGCCAATGGGAAAGAGTTGTTTGATAGTGACCCGGGTTTCAAATGTGGTAAAATGGATATTGGTACAAAAACTAAGGCGAATGAGGCTAGTTATACTACATCTAGAGATGGTTCGTCTTTTGGAAAAGAGGTGATCTAAGAATGTGCTGATGAAGTTAGGCCCTCCTGGTTTGTTTATGTACTTTGTAAGTATGTTAAACATTTGGGGCAATTTTGTAGAGATTATGGGAGGTTTCAATGTAAAATTATAGTTTATAAAGCCAATGGAGGATTTATTTTATCATATATATATATATATATATATATATATATACTAGAAAATAGAGGCAAAATAAATCAGTAAAGCATGTAAATGGTTCTGCCCATGCAACCAAATATTTTAATAGAAAAGCTACATGTTATAGATATATGATTCATATTATTTTCTAATTCTTATTTTTAAAATAATGTAAAAGTTCAATTTAGCCTATGAAGGCATCTTAATTGGTGATGACAATGAAAATGAAGTGTTATGTGCGGGGAGGGGCACCTATAGGTTATAATAATAGTGATTGGAATCAACCCCCTTTTAACAAGTATGAGATAAGCCTAGTTTCCAATTCCTCTAGATACAAAAAAAATGTATTAAAGTTTTTCTTTTTTGTATCCTAGAGAAGCCCAACAACCCGCCTAACACATAGCCACTAGTAAACCTTTGGGGGCTACGACTTGTCCTCCTCTCCATAAACTGGTTCACAACTAGGGGGATTTGAACCTCAGAACTCTTCGTTTTCACACATTTTGCATTACTTCGATCACCAATTGAGCTACCCCCTGGGACTTTTTTATTTTAAATTAAATTTAAAAGTTTAATTTTTAATATTTTATCTTTGGGACTTTTTATGTTGCCCTATCATATTTTTAATATTTTCTTCACCTATAACTCTTGAAAAATCCCTTCCCCCCCTTCCTTTGAGTTCGTTCCCCTTTTTCCAGATATTTGACTTAATTTTAATATTTTTTAAGAATGTATTCAAATTTTTCATAACTACTAATTTCCCACACATTCTATTTATTCTCCTCAGGACACCTGTCCACATCATCTCAAATATTTTATGTCGCTGATGAGTTTCCACACAAAACTTTGGAAAAACTAAATTCGAAAACATAGTTCTCTTCCAAAAATTCATCTTACAAGGTGATAGAAATGATCGATCTGGTGATGGAACCACACAAGGTGGAAACCTGCCACCAGATTGTCGGCCACTAGTCTCATTGAGGATTTAGATGGTTGAGTGAGCCACGAATGTCGAGCCCCCTCATCGTCAATGTTTAAGGGGTGGGTGGGGACCATAGTTAGGATTGGTGTTAATCCACCACTCCCTGATTGATAGCTATTAATGATTTTTTCCCGCCACCAACCCCACTCCCCGTGCCCCTCCTTCCAAACTTGATATCACTATCGAGAGGCCCGTGATACAACTAATTTGTTTAAAGTTGTTTTACACATGTGATCATGGTTCCCATTGTGGAATCTTTCCCACTGAGAGACTGACAACATTGACCACCTTAATTCCTTGGTAGATGATGCTAACAAGGGGTGGTTGATCCAATCATTGTTCCAACAGTGGAACTCTACCCACTGAGGGACCACCCATTGCATGAATTTTGTAAATTGTTACTTGTTGCACTACAAGGAAAATACCCTCTAGCAGAGGTTATAAAGGAGGTTTTTAGTGTTATAAAATTGTCCAAAATTGAAAAAAACACATTTGCTACAACATATGTTTTTGGTAACAGAGGTTTTGATGGAGTTGCTAACAGAACTTCAACACAACTAAAAAAACTAGGCGGCCAAAGGTTTTTACGGATATTTTTCTTATCAGTATGTGCTTCATGTGTCAACGCACCGGTGCTGTAAACATACTAAGCATCAGGATGGAAAACAAATTTCTGAAGCCCCGAGGCATTTACATACACAACGTCCCGGTGCATGTCACCAAAAAATACGCACCAGGCCGATAGAAGGTGCATGCACCCGTGCTATTCGGATTATAGTTGTAAAGAACTGAGGCATTTAATGCAAACAATATTGATGCGTTACAAATACGAATGCATAGGTGCATGCACCTTCTATTCGCCCGGAGCGTATGGGTTGTGTACATGCCCTGGGCCATTAAGGTGTAAAGACGCACCGACGCGTTAAAGGTAAACCATACTGGTGCATGCAACACCTATCCGCCCGGTGCGTATGTGTTGATGACGTGCACCGGGTGTTGTAGTTGGTATTGGTATTTGGAGCGGTGATCATAGGTTGTATCATGCATCGGTGCACAGTATCATACACACTCACTGGTGTTCATTTTCTATTTTTTAAAAACATCGACCTGTGAAATTGCAAGTATTGTGATATTTTTAAATTCATTATTCATCAAAAGTCGACACATATCTTATAACAATATTCATATCAATTAAATTTTTATTAGTGCATTTGACTATGATGTTTGGTTGAATTTGTTATATCATCAGATTTCACATCTCTTCATTATAATATTTAATCATCCATATATTTAATCAGTGATGTAACATTTCACAACGATAATGGAGAATGTAATAGAATAATTTAAAACGTATATATATATATATATATATATATATATATATATATATATATATATATATATATATATATATATATATATATATATATATATATATATATATATATATATATATATATATATATATATATATATATATATATAAGAGACTCTTTGTCATAAATAATGGGACAGTTATTGGTAACTCTTTGTCTTTCAATTGGGACACTATGTCCATTACATTAAACAAAATGTCTGATTTCACAAACAAATATTTCAAAAAATACAACACCTTGCTTTGATATCCAAACATATTGATCATCATTCTTCGCTGGAACTGCTGTCACTGCTCGAGCTACTTCCATGACTTGGGTTATTTGGAGGAATATTTTGTTCATTGTGTTGATTGTTTTATTCTTCTTCAAGTTCCATATACAAACATAAAAATAAAGTGTAATGAGTGTATCTACATTGGTGAGAATAATGAAAATTGTAATATTAAATAATACACATTAATGTAAATTGAAAATAAATGTACCATAACAAGAATTGACTCGTGAACTATACACATTCTTTCAAAACCAACGTCCATGCCTTCTTTCAACAATTCTTTTGTTGGCACAGTTCTATACTTTGTTTCCTGCAAATTTTATACCCCATGATAAATCATAGTAATAAAAAATATTTTTTTGTTCTATTAATTATACACGAAGCTATGTAAAACAAGATAGATACTCACAAATTCCACAATTAATTTCTGATATGCCAACATATATTGACAACCGATATTTAACCCAATGTCAATCAATTCTTTTGATGGTTCTTCTTTGTATGTTAACACCTGTTTGAAGACACTCAATGATGATTGATGTAAAACAACTTAAAATATACAAAAATGAAATCTAGTTAAGTTGTTATAAGGAAGTAACAATTACTCACAAACTTAGATATCAACCATTTTCTTCCCTATCATCCTGTTTTATGTGCTCAATGGGTTCCATTTTCTTTTCTTTTCTGCAAGAAAATACTTGAAAATTAATATTTAATGCTAAATTATTTAATTATTGTACTTAATCGAAAAATTCAATGATTACATATTACATTTGAAGCACGTTGTTGTTGAGATGGCTCCTCGTGCGATGCAAATATGTCCATTTCTTTGACCATCTCCTTGTACACCTTTTTGGACATTCCCATTGGCATATTTCTGATATGAGCTCGTTCATCCTTTGAGATTTTCATAATCTTCCTGAAAAAGTAACATGACAATAAACTATTTATTTTTTATATTGATATATGAAAGATAAATATAACAAAAGTGATATTTATAAATGATTTCTTTGTAGTAATATATACATATAATTCTAGAAAAACATTTAAAGGAATATTACTTTTTCAATGCTTCTTTTTTGTTGTTGTATGTTTTTGCTATTAAAAGTCTGACATGTCTCATTGACCAATTCTCTGAAAACTCTTCCTGTAGTTTAAATAAAATTTGGTTCTTGGAATCATTGGATTGATTTTTGTATTTTAAGTGGAAAGAACGTCCATACATTCGTTCCACTAGATCCCTCAAAGTTTTGTAAAAGTTTTTCCCCTCATTTTTCAGTTTACTGTTTTTTGTTTTTTTGTTTTTTGTTTTAAATAAAGTTATGTCTTTTTTCCTGACATTCAGTGTGTTTGTTAACTAACCGCACCGGTGCGTCAAGTAATAAAATAACACTGTTGCGGTTAATAGTACATTAGCACCGATAACAAAAACTCCTTTTTTAATGCACCGAAATTACTTTTAGGTATGTACACTAAAATTTATTGTTGATTTTGCTCAAATGCAGGGATAAAATCTCATACTTATATCAAATGGACAATTCTTTAAAATCTAGCTTGTTCCATAATATTTCTCAAATTCCATCGCATAGTTCTCTCTATCCATCTCGAGACGTAATTACTTCATATTTTATTTATATTTTCATTATCTAATTGAATTTATTTATTTTATCCATGTCAATTAGCTAAATAAAATTAATGTATACAAATTTGCAGGCTCATGCAGATTTAGAATCGATTTCAGATGCACAAAATATTCAAACAGCTCCAAAACGTCGGAAGCTCTTATCAGGAGCAACATATCGTAAGGCGTGGTTGGTAGATGAAAATGGACAACTACTTCACCTCGCCAATTGTAACATGCCATATTCTAGCCACAATCCTGGGACAATGATGGTAATAATTGTTTGGTATAATGTAATTATTTCAACATCAAACCAATTAATCATGCATTGACGTGCTTACTAATTGATATCATCGATATTGTACTAATCATGTTCAAATATCTTTTTTGAAATTATTAGGATTCTAGTGACGATGAGCGACCTACCTACCATCTTCCGTTGCACCCCACGATAATGTCAAATCGAGATAAGGCTGAATTAAGAGAAAAACTCGGAGAGGAACGATACGAAGAATGGTTAAATCAACCACCTATTCAATTCCCACTACGTCCAGATTCACCAATTAGGAATGATTGCAACAATAGTAGTTCTTAAAAAGCTGGAAATGGAGGCAATCAAATAGACGTTGGTATGGATGATTACTTAAGGGATACGAGTGCCATGGAGACAATGTAGTTAGATGCATTCCAGAAAGATGATTAGCTAGGGGATGATGCTCATATCGTTGATACCTTTTTCAAAAGCCTTAAATTTGCTTCCACCACCCCTCTATTTGGACCTGGCAGTCAGTCAAAGTTTACCCAGTTGGGGACACCGATGTTACTATACAACTTGAAAGCAAAGTTTGGCTTATCGAATGCATGTTTCTCGTAAATTTTGAGGTAATTGACCATCAAGTCCCTTATATTTTGAGAAATCTTGTCACACAATCAACATTACAAATGGTCAATTTTATGAAGGTTAATAATTATTAGCATTGTACATTTAATATTGTCCACCAAATACATGTTATTCAAAGATAAGGTTCTTCTGAGTGATGATGTCTTGCCCGGTAGCTGCGAAGAGGCAAAGAAATTGTTGAAAATTTTTGGTGTTGAGTACATATCATATCATGCATTTTCAAATGATTGTATTCCATATAGAGGAGAATATGCAGACAAAGATATATGTCCGAAATGTGGGCATGACAGGTATGATAAATAAAAAAAGAAGGGTAAATCACGTGGTCCTCCTCTTAAGATATTTAGGCACATGCCTATAATCCCAAGGATTTAAAGGCTCTTTCGTTGCAAATAATTAGTTATGTTGCAGGGATGACATGCCTCACACAGAAGTGAGTTGGGATTTATGTGAATCCCAATGGATTCAATAGCCATGAAGCATGAAAATTCAAGGATGAAGTCAGAAGTCTACGACTCAACATAGCATGGATGGCATCAACCCATATTCCCTCCAGAACACCAACTATTCTGTTTGGCCTGTAGTAGTGATCAATAACAATATCTCTGCATAGTCTTCCGTGAAGAATGAAAATCTTGTGTTGGCTCTCATAGTCTGTGGTAGAAGACAAGTGAAGAATATGGACATCTACTTACAACCACTGGTAGATGAATTGAAGGAATTATGGGATGGGATAAATATATATATGATGTATCAAGACCCATCGTAACAAAGAGGAGTTTTACGTTGTATGGCATATGTGCTTACACCACACATGATTATCCATGCTTAGGAGTTTTATATGGTAAATTACATGTTTATTGATTTGTTTATATATGTAACAATATTATTTCACAAATTAGTTTAATTCGTTGTAATTGTTCTAATCTTCATGATATTCTTTAATGTGCCATGCATATTGCATACAATAATTTCCCAAGTTTTGTAACAAAAGGGTATTATGGATGTAAATGTTGTGGACCTTCTTTGAAATCTATATGGTCCAACGACCTACGAAAGCCAGTGTATGACTACTCCAGGGTATTCCTCCCAGAAGTACACCCTTAGAGAAGAGCAACATCTGCTTTCAATGGTAAACAAGAGAGAACCCAAAGGTCTGCAATAACGACACTAGTTGAATGGCTTAGAGCATATGAGAGAGAGAGGGGGAAGGAGTTCATAGAAATGTTCAATTCAAATAGGGAGCCTATGTTCGATGATCTATAATTCTTCGACACCTATGTTGAGAAATTTCCCATTGGGATGAAAATGATCTATCTTTTATAACCTCCCATATTGAGAGCATCTTAAGTTTACCCACTTACTAGATCCCATGCATATATTTAAAAATGTTTCATATTATTTATGGAGGCACATATCATCAAATAAAGTGACATATTGGCTATTAGGAAATATCTTATTATTTCAAAAACTAAAAATAAACATTGGCTAAGACAATTAGAAAGTACAAGAGAGGTTGGTCCCTCCAATTTGTATTTCAAAGAAGGTGATGTCCTGTGAAAGACGATCTTTCTTTGGAAAAGGAAGTTATAATGGGTGTGAGGGTGCCATCTTCATATGGGTCTTCACTACGACGCTGCTTCACCATGGAAGACCATTTGTCGGGGTTGAAATCTCATGACCATTTGAATCTTATAAGAGTACGTATAATGTCAAAAGCATGATTTTATTATTTGTTATATTAATAATTTTTGTCCCATGGGATCATAAAACATAACTAATTTTGTATGCATGTGTTTATAACTTTGCAGTGTCATTATCCTTTTTTTGTGTGTGGGTGTGTGAAACATGACTTCCCCCAAGACCTAGGATGTGCCATATCTAAATTATCTGCATTTTTACATTGGATCGTGTCAAAGGAGATTCATGTGGCTAGCATTCCACGGTGGTGTCAAGAAATAGTTGAGATTGTTTGTATGTTTGAGAAGGAATTGCCGACGAGTTTCATGGAATTTCAAGTTCATCTTCTAATTCACCTAGCAGATGAGGTTGAATTAGCTAGGGTGTTTTCTTGTCATTGGATGTTCTTCTTAGAGAGGTACGTGAAGAAATTGACAGGTTTTGTTCGACAAAGGGAAAAACTCGAGCGGTCTATGGAAGAGGGGTACATATCGTATGAGTCTTTCTATTATTCCAGTGAGTACATTAAGTAGATCGAAAACACACAAGGTGTGGTGATTTGGGACGATGAAAGCAATGAAGACAAAAAAGAAGGGGAGTGATCCAGGTGGATATCGGTGGCCTCCCACCTATTCCATTTGGACCCACAGCATCAATTCTTTCAGTTTTTCAGCTTCAGCACAGCTTACTATTTATAGCAGGTTTTCGGGTCCTGCACACCCGGAGCCGTTTTGGGGCATTAATAATCCAGGTGGATATTGGTGGCCACCCATCGAGTCCATTTTAACCCCCACCATTAGTTATTTCAGTTTGTAAGTTTCGGCACAACTTTACTATTTTTGGCAGTTTTTCGGGTCTTAAACTTCTGGAGCTGTTTTGAGGCCCTAAACGACGCTTTTTGGGAAAATGGAGAGCAACATGGGTCCATGGACCAATGTTTCTCATTCAAAAATTGAAGTCCTCGGACAGATATTTCTAACGAGCTATTGAGCGCGTCAAACAGAGATTGGATGCCAAAGTTACGTCCCCGGGAAGTTGAACCACCAATTTACCCAAACGGGGCCCACAGTTTTGGTGCTTCATCTCCTACGGTTAGGGTTTTGGACGTTTCAGATTCTACATTGTTTCTCAACAATAAATAGGCCCTCGAGCCTCATTGTAAGACAGTTCAGGGGGCTGGGAGCCGATACATCTCTTCTCAGAGATAAGCGCTACCAGTTCCCTAGCTCGCCGCATCTCCATCATGTCTGCATTGTAACACAGTTCAGGGGCTGGTAGCCGCCACATCTCTTCTCAGGGATACGCTGCCAGTACCTAGCTCATCTATTTCCATTATGTCTGTAATAGGCTTGCGAGCCTCAATGTAACACAGTTCAGAGGCCTGCGTACGCTACATCTCTTCTCAGAGATACGCTACCAGCGCCCTAGCTTATTTCCATTATGTTTGTAAGCTTATTGCAGTCATTCTTTTATTAATAAAATGAAGCATTATTTCCGCTGCATCTCTGTATCTATGGTTATATCTATATTCTGTTGCGTTCCTGCATAAATCCGGATCAGTGGTATCAGAGCGGGTCTGCTCTTTCTCTGTTTTTCTCTTCATGTCCCCAATGCGGCCAGGGTATAAGGAGTTCAACCTCGCAACCCCGACGACCCCCCATGGCGGAAGGAAAGAAAGACGAGGGAGCAGGAGATCCTGTCAAAATCTTGCTCGAGGATGCCCTCGAGAAACAGAGGAACACGATGATGGACAATTTTTTTTTTCAGATCCTTCAATGGCTGCCCAGCGGTGGCACATCTACATCCAGCACGGCTGCCAACACCAAGTTCAGCAAAATTCCCCCCCCCCCATGGAGGAACTTAACGCAATGGAGACCATTGCTTCCTAAGGAGGGAGGAATGATCCAGGTGGATATCGGTGGCCTCCCACCTATTCCATTTGGACCCACAACATCAATTCTTTCAGTTTTTCAGCTTCAGCACAGCTTACTATTTATAGCAGGTTTTCGGGTCCTGCACACCCGAAGCCATTTTGGGGCATTAATAATCCAGGTGGATATTGGTGGCCACCCATCGAGTCCATTTGAACCCCCACCATCAGTTATTTCAGTTTGTAAGTTTCGGCACAACTTACTATTTTTAGCAGTTTTTCGGGTCTTAAACTTCCGGAGCCGTTTTGAGGCCCTAAACGACGCTTTTTTGGGAAAACGGAGAGCAACATGGGTCTATAGACTGATGTTGCTCATTCAAAAGTTGTACTCCTCAGATAGATCTTTCTAACGAGCTATTGAGTGCGTCAAACGGAGATCGGATGCCAAAGTTACGTCCCCGGGAAGTTGAACCACCAATTTACCCAAACGGGGCCCACAGTTTTGGCGCTTCATCTCCTACGGTTAGGGTTTTGGACGTTTCAGATTCTACATTGTTTCTCAACAATAAATAGGCCCTCGAGCCTCATTGTAATACAGTTCAGGGGGCTGGGAGCCGATACATCTCTTCTCAGAGATAAGCGCTACCAGTGCCCTAGCTCGCCACATCTCCATCATGTTTGCATTGTAACACAGTTCAAGGGCTGGTAGCCGCCACATCTCTTCTCAGGGATATGCTGCCAGTACCATAGCTCTTTTATTTCCATTATGTCTGTAATAGGCCTGCGAGCCTCAATGTAACACAGTTTAGAGGCCTGCGTACGCTACATCTCTTCTCAGAGATACGCTACCAGCGCCCTAGCTTATTTCCATTATGTTTGTAAGCTTATTGTAGTCATTATTTTATTAATAAAATGAAGCATTATTTCCACTGCATCTCTGTATCTATGGTTATATACTATTATTGCGTTCACATAAAAACCGGATCGAGGAGATTCTCCAAATGAATGGAAAAAGGCGCTTTATCAAGAGTAAGCGACTTATAATTTGTCAAATTTACACAAAGTAAATATTCACATTGAACTTCGATATAATGTATATTTTTATCTCATATGTGCTATATGTCAGTTTGATTTCATCAACGAATGCATAAATTTAAGCAATCAATAAATTTGTTCTTTACAATTCCGAAGTGACACAATTATGGGTCGCATTGTATGAACAAAAGAGGATGAAATGGGATAGTGACATGAAATAATTCAGATGCTTGAATGGTAGAATCATGCCTTATCCTGATCATTTAAAAGAAGATATGACAATTATATGCCCCAACATTTGGGTTGCTGACCAAGTCAGAGAGAAATACGGTGCAACCGATCGTTACCCATGTGCTAAAGAGGATGTGATAAGTGTAGGGATTGGGTGCGACAACTCGGTAATAATATATTTATGTAAATTTTAAACTTAATAATGCACCTTTTAAATGTAACATATATATTTTATAAATTTTAATAGTTGGGTTATTAGACACATGACACAATGATTTTTTTAACTTTTTAATAGGTGCATTTGTTCCCATGTATGTGGGCATATGGACACCATATTCACACAAAAAATTTCGATGATGAACACATGACACAAGACTGTGGAGTGGAAGTCAAGTTCGATCAATCTAGTTGAGCTAGCCACCGTGATCAAAACCTAGTACGAGGGACATCAGGTTACATTGGATAGATACAAGATATCATTGAAGTGGACTTCTCTTCTTTCTAATGCGTTATTTTTAGGTGCAAGTGGTGGGACGCCTTTGTTCGAAATAATGTAAAGGAAGATCACGATAGTAGATTGATTTGTATCAACTCTAGAAATATGTGGGATGAAGCTAAGGAGCCTTATGTTTTCCCCAAACACTGTAACCAGGTATTTTTTTACCCATATGTGTTGGATATGGATTGGTGGTTCGTATTGAGACATGGCCCTAGATCAAAACATATTTTTGAGAACAATAGTGTTATCATGCCCAGCGAGCTGGAAGATAATGAGGGTGACGAGAATAGAGAGTGATATGGTACATGTGTTATTTCATCATTTATACTATTTAAGATGAGTTTTTATACAGAATAGGACTTAACCTTATAACTAAGACTCTTTTTTTCCAAAAATTATAATATGTATTTTGAATTAATTGGTTTCCATTGTGTTAATGTTAAAATCATTTCACTTGATAATTTTCAATTAAGTTGATCTGGAAATCAATGCACTGTATCAAGTTCTCTTTTTTATGTCAATTCCTAAAATAATACAACTACTTGATTGTTTTAAATGGTTTTTCACTATATCATTACTTAAATAAATGCACCATATATATATATATATATATATATATAGATGATATATATAGATATATATATATATATATATATATATATATATATATATATATATATATCTTCAAAATTAAAAAAAATATATTAATGTATACTGTTGTTTTTGGTATGTAAGATCATAGTAAAATAATGATAATCCTAAACATGAATTTATTTGCATTACTTTCTAAACTTTATTATGTTACAAAAATTCATATTATTCTAGATTTATTATTTTACAACTATTTATATTCTTACAAATTTACAATTATGCTAACTTAACAATATGTACGGTATACATTTTACAATTTTACGATGATTCAGTTTACAATTTTACAATGATTCAGTTTAGGGTAGTTATGGTTCAAATTTGACAATTAATTTACAAATTTACAAATTTACAAATTTTACAATTTTACAAATTTATAAATTTTACAATTTTACAAATTTAGAAGTTTTTGCAATTTTAATAAAATTGAATCATGACAATACATAAAATTACAATTACAATTTTACAATTTTACAATACAATTACAATTTTACAATTTTACATACAATTACAAATAGAATGACAATTACAATCACGATACATACAATTACAATTACCAATACATAATATTTAATAAATATCATGATTTAATATTAAAAATAAACATCACGATCATGATAACCATCGTACAAACATTGTATTCTAAAATACACATTTCAAATTCGCCAACGTCATCTAATCATCATGATCATTATCATCTAACAAAACACAAACATTGTATAACATCATCACAACAAAAACATCAAATATACATCTCATGTCAAATAAGTGTTGTAATGTACACATTTTTTTGGCAAGCACATTAAATGAACATAAAATACATGCACTATATATATATATATATATATATATATATATATATATATAATGTAAAAAATATACAACTGTAATAGAACTGCATATAAATGTCAAATATCTGGTGGTACATCAATATTATAACTACTCTAGGCCTGCTCAGTCGATGGTACCTGCTTAGATGGTGTCTGCTCAGGAGGTGCCTGCTTAGATGGTGCCTGCTCAGGACTAGATGCTCGCTGCTCATCTTTGCAAGGTGAAGGAGGAGGAGGTGGAGTACAAGAATGATCACTCCCCTCATGATCATCATTCGAGTTGCAGTCTTGCGCATCTCCATGGCGCCTATCCCTCCTCACTGCTAGTAGCTTGGAAGCTCCGACGATATGAGGCATAAGGCTCATCATATTGCGTGACATGTCTCTCTACAGCTCTGTGAGCATACAATCTTCCTGGATGTCTCTGATCGTTGCAGGGTGGACTCCCTCATCAACCAGGAGTCTATATAGCCGGCCGCCCAACTCCATCTTGAATCGAATGTTAGCCCTACGCCACATGCTTGCGGGTATCTGTACCTGAGGAGGTCTCTCACCCTCCACCATCTCCTCTTCATCTACAAGATCATCTAGTGGGGGTGGAGGCATATCCCCAACAAACGTGCCAATATATACAAAATATATAGTACACAACAATAATTAGACAATTTCATTAAACAATTAAATAAAACAAGTTAAAGAACATGTTATAATAAATTTTATTCTAATTAATTAAGACAATAAATTAAAACTATATTAATTCAAAGAAAACACTAATATTACCTTTATCATCTGGTGGCTCATCCTATGTGAAGAGTATGTTGGTACACCCTCGCCAATCCAACCCCACATAAGGACACGACACCATCACAAACATCTGGTTATCCTCACTTGCTAGTAGCTCCAGTGCGTTACTAGAAATCCTAGTTGGATACTCCGACTGACCCCTCTTGGGCATAATATTGCCCCAAATGTGAATCCGTACCTCTACCATCGGCCTAAGAGGATGTTGGAAAAAAGTATTCCTCATCTCCAGAAACCTCTGAAAAGATAAACAAAACAACTCTCAAGCAAAAGCGAGGGTCAACCTCCCACATGCATGAGAACGAAATCTATCTAAGGCCATACAAAAATGCCGCAAAATAATGGTAGAACATATAACAAGTCGTGGCCTCTAGAATAAAGAATCAACATAAAATAAAAGAGGGAAACTAATGTGTTGCCCATCACTGGTATAATGTGTAATGGTGGTCAATAGTAGTGAGAGGTACCTAACTTCCTCTAGACCAAAAGAAACAATCCGTAGCTATCCACCAGACACTTGAAAATATGTAGGAGAAAGTATATCATCCCTAATGTATGTCTGAGAGTACACCAACTGACTCCCCGCTGCATAATCAACAGGGACATCAGGGAACTGGGGTAGATCCTCCCCTTTCCTAGATAGGCTAGTGATAAAACAGATGTCCTCCTCAGTGGGTTGGTACCACTGGTAAGGACCAACACGGAAAGCCTCTCGGTGGGCATCCCACCTATAGATCAACTGTACTAATAAGCCACTGTGCCCCTTCAGGGCTGTAGCCTCCTCATAGAACTTAAGAAGGCCTACCTCCCTTAAGAGAAACTGGGTGGGTGGCGTAATAGGGTGAGGGTACAAAAGTCTCTCCCTCTCCCTTGCCTCCCACTGTTGTATCATGTTATAATTGTCATCCCTATGCTCTTGTTGTTGTCTTTCCTCTTTTCATTGACATCGGTGAATTATTCATATATTAAATACATCAACCTCCCTCATACATAAAACATATTTTTTTATTAAATGACAAATGTATTTAAAAATATATAAATATAAATTTTATCGAAAAAAAACATTCGGTGTGCCGCAAAAAACAGTCACACACCGCCAAGGTGCGTACATGTATATCACACACCGTCCATGGTGCGCATAAAAATGTCACGCACCGCGATAACAAAAAATATTACTTAAATAAATATTATAGGCGGCACGTTGACAAAACATATCCGCCCCAAGGTGTTTGTTATAGCACAACACACCGCCCGTTTGCAATATTTTACCATTGGCAGTGTGGTACCAAACACAAACTACACTGATGCGGTATGTTTGACCAATGCATCAAACATTAGGTATGTTCCCGTAATATAGACACACCGGGCCATTATGTTTATTTTTACATAATGCCCGGTGCGTTTCGGTAAACTAACGCACCATTGTAAACAATTTTTTATTTATTTTTTAAATATTATAAATTGTCGGTGCAGCTAGAAATAAACATGCACCACACTATTTTATTTTTATTGCGGTGCGATTTTTGTCGGTAGCACACTAGGCTGCCACATTGACAGCCCGGTGCAGTTTCTGTTAACACCGTTCGTGGTGCGGCCTGTAAATTTACAAGGAGCACTAGGAACGGTGCAAGTCGATCAGCTCGAACAGACCGCACATATTTTTTTTTTCAAAAAAACAATGAATTCTAACTCAATTTTCAAAATTAATATACTAAAAGCTTATGTTGGTGAGAAACATATAAATCACCTGCACATTTGTGCGTTGAGGAGCCATCTTTCCAACATAATACTAAAAACCAAATTTTCCCACCATTTTGCAAAATTCAAAGTCTACACACTTAGCAATGGATGGAAGAAATGCGGGCAATGGGAGAACTGATGGCAGGGTGCCTCAGAGAAGTAAAGGTCACACCAGTTCTTGAGATCTCTACAACACTGTAACAAGTAAAAATGAATTTTTACGATTGTTTTTTATTTTATTTTTAAATTAACCCTTTTTCGGTGCGCTCCAATATGAGATGCATCGGGCGGTTGTATCAATGGCGCACTGCACTTCTTTACGGTGCAATGGATTATTGAGACACACTGGGCCAATTTGTACTGAGTGCACAATGCTTTCTTTTAATAAAAACCCTATGCCAGTGTGTCATTGTACCTAAACCACACCGGGTCGTCGTCATCAGTAAATAGCACCGAAATGATAAAACGCACCAGGTTGGCGATATACGACAAACATCGGGCATGTTATATAAAAAGCACCATATATTTTCATTAAATAAACACCCTATGTCGAGGCGTCGTATCACCATAAATGCACCAAGGCGTCGTTTTTAGAGTATAGCACCACAATGGTTATATAGTGAGTGTCTTGGTGTGCCATTTGATAGTATGCACTGATGCGTTGTATGTATGAAGTGCACCATTGCTTTCATAGTACTTAAAAATAACTCTGCAACGCTTCTTTAGCCTCTACTATGCACAGGTGCGTCACATATATATCAAGCGCACAAGAGCGTGTTATGATTATAAATGCACTGCGAAAACACATCCGCAAAACATTCACCCACCAACCTCCTCCAGTGACCTTCGCTACAAATGAATATCTGGGCTATTTTTATAAGGGATTCCTAAAAAACATCTACTATAGGGTCTTTTCCTTGTAGTGTTATGAGTAAGGAAGTGAAAGAGCGACCATGCCCACATGACATGGTTCTAGTACTGTGGGCCCCATAGTGATGACATGACATGTTCATGAGAGTTCGATGCAGACCACATGGGTAAAGTGATGACATGGCCTTTATTAATAGGCAAAAACTTCTAACAAGCATAAATTTTGATGTGGGACTCAGATTGAGATAACATTTATATCACTGGAAAGATCTCAGTGAGTTGGTCACAATGATGGTATCATAAGTAAATTCCACAAGCTTTCAAAAATTAGGTTTTTGGTAACAACATCTTCATAAAAAAATTTGGATATCAGGTCAAATAGGTCACAACTTCCTCATCCTGAGAATATTTAAGGGGTGGAAGAAAGGAGTTATTATGCAGGAAAATCCCTTCTTCGGAAGGAAGCAATCCCTTTAGCCGAATGAGTGGGTCTAGTAACAACCATGAAAAAAATACAAGCTTACCTAGTTTAACATCGAAATAATACGAGAGAGGGAGATGGCCTACCTCACTCCTATGTGCTTGTTTCCTTGATGTCGATGCCGATCCTTTCAATTTCATGCTCGCTCCTCGCTATACCTTTTGTGTTCGAATACTTATAAGAAAGATCATGAGACAACAAACAAAAGAGACATAACATATATGTATTTCAAACTAAACCACATAACATATCAAGGAGTATCATGCTAAACCAATTAATATTAACAAGTTCATGGGAAGAAAAACATACTTTTTATTATTAAATAAACAAAGGGAAGCTTACAACTGGTGCCTTGATGTTGGAGGCCTCATTCGGAATGGAAATCCAAGTCCAAACCAAGCTCTTCAATCTCTTCTCTTCCTCATCAAATTGACAGCATGTAGGCACAATTAGGCAGAAGAATTGCAACCAACAGTGACCAAACAAGACTCACTAGCATGGCACTCTTACATAATAGAGTTGGAAAGGTTATGGATCCACTAATGAGGGGAAAATGCCTTATCTCAAAGGGAAAAATATTTTGAGATAAGATCAAGGATAAAAAATGGGAGTTTTCGACCATATCCTCAACCAACAAGTATGATATCTCCGTTCTTGAGAGTTCTAGAGGACGAAGCTTATACTCCATTTTTGGAGAACTTGCCTGAAGAGGACCAACGTGACTTTATTGTTGCATTACCATGCTGCCAACGCTGTTCACAGGTTAGGGATAGGGTGATGAGAGTGAGGATATTTAGGGGAGAACCGCGTTGGGCTTGTAAATTAGAGTTTTTTACAAACTTTTGTAGAAAGGCTTCAAGGCATTTCTGTTTTAGGTCTTCAGGGATATTTTAAGCATGTTATCCAAGATGAATAAGTTTTCACAACTTTTGGCACTTTTCAATGTTTGTGGCATGAAAGACACACAATATGACACTGAAGATAAGGACTGAGGTATGAGACAGAATACTATGTAACAAATGCCCCATAAAGCATGAAATCAGAACGATAAGTGATATTTGAATCGCTTTATCAGGCATGGGAAGGACTATGGAAAACCAACATCAGGAGACCTTCCAATCAAACACAATACAATATATGACATCTTTGATATAAACATGCCTAATAACATATCTCAGAATAGGCATAAAATAAAACATGAATCCACGGCATGGACACAACCATCCGCCTAAAAGAGATCATGGAAATGGATCCACGGTATGGTCGCAACCATATGTATAGAAAGGATCATGTGTACAATGATGAATACTTAATAACTCCACGCAGCCTGTATAATAACATATGTGATCCAGGGTCTTCGTCTCTATCTCGATCTACCCACTGTACGAATCTAACTATGTGAATAGATGTGTTGATGTCGAACATGGTAGAAACCACTTGATTACCAGTCGATGAGGTAAACTATTAACAGGTGTGAGAGAAACCACCAATAATGACGATGGCCCTCAAGGTATGACAACACAATCTACAAGTGTGAATGAATGAGCTGAAGTCGAACACTTGCAAAATCATTCGATCTAAGGTCAATGATGTGAAACTATTGTCAAACATGAAGAAATTTCCATTGAGACATGCGAGCTCCAAGGTACTGAAAAGGAGTTTCTAGAACACCTTCCTGGATAATGAGCTGAAGTTGAAAGGAAGTGATCTATCGAAGGGGTTCCATAATGATTCCCACATCATTGAAATGAAAGAAAGGATTTCTCAAGATGATAGGAGTGATTCAAGATTGTTGTAGAGAGGGTCAAATAAGTAGACAATGTTTGACTTTTATAAATAGGACTTCTCTTAAACATACTGGCGACACGAATCCGAAGTTTGGAAAAATTTGACTCAAAATGGGATCAAAGGTCATGGTGAAAACAAATGATGATAGAATGAGAGGAAAATGTATTTCCAAAACCTAGGAATGCAAATGATGAATGAAGGATATCCCCAACCCAACATGAAATGCAGATGAGTGTCATGTTCAAGAGCGACATGTTGCCTTTGGTATAGAATAAAAAATATGCTTTACTTCCATTTCCCCCCGCTATTTATAGCGAGTAACTCTTTATTTTTGATATAAATCTTTAAGAGGATACCATATTATTAGTGTATAAGTTTACCCTTCGGATGAATCCATCCTAGTAAGTTTAACGAGTCCTAGGAAGGAGTAACTCGATCTTGTCATGGTGACAAGTCCTTCGTCATTTAAGTTTTATGAGTCCGACGAAGGGGTAACTAGGTATATTTTTCATGTTTAGGGAATTTTAAAAAGAGATGGAAAAGAGAAATCCAAAAGGTCTCTTTTCGCACATAGTGCCCCGAATCCAAAAAGATAGAAAACAATATCCAAGAGAACCTGTTGATCATATTTGATCAAGGTATTCCTTTTTTCGTAATTAGTTAACCTCAGCCCAAAAAAGGGGTAAACATATACTGAGACGACATCGATTCATTTAATTTAATGAGATTGAGAGGACAAGTGCTCGACAATATTTTCATGTTTCAAGAGT
Source organism: Pinus albicaulis (assembly GCA_034641835.2). Taxonomy (NCBI): domain Eukaryota; kingdom Viridiplantae; phylum Streptophyta; class Pinopsida; order Pinales; family Pinaceae; genus Pinus; species Pinus albicaulis. The sequence goes on along the minus strand of CM076582.1, from coordinate 1,330,489,808 downwards.
TATAAAAAATCTTAAAGTTGACTCCAGGGGGGGTTCCTTTTTCGTTTTTTTTCACGAGTCCAAAAAAGTGATAAAAGACAACTCGTCATTCACTATTAACCAAATTTGTTTCATAATGACCTGCTTCTGCACATGTAATAAAACGTCACATTGATCGAGAAAAAATATACAAATATGGGAAAAGTACTCATAAAATGATAACAACTCATTTTTTAATAAAAAATATTTGGTAAAAGTATTTTAATAACTAAAAGTAAAAATAAAAATTACTTTTACCATTTGGAGTTTGACTGAGAAATTTTCCCTTCGTTTTTATTTAAACTTTGAGTGCACCTTTCTACCAATCCAGGCCACCATTTCCTGATCCATCTATTGCAGGTAATAACTCTTTCCTTAGCCTACATTTTCCCTCTATCTTTAAGCAATTTTATTGTTTTTTGCCTAGTTAAGGAGCCCTTGAAAAACTAGGGAACGTGGGAGACCAGCGCGGGTTTAACTTGTCGGGTCTGTGTTGATTTCCCACCCTTAACATACCAGCATGATGCTAGCACGTGAAAATTTCTAGACAATTGCATTGGCATCATGAGCAAATTTGTTTTGGTATATTCTTAAGTATTACTTAGTTTTCTGCCAAATTTCCTCCATGAAAGATTTTTAATATTTGTCAATTGATTTTTTTCAGGATAATTATGGCAATCGAGTGGAAAGAAAGGGGCCATGAGGCTGAGGACTAAGAAGTAGATCAAGATCCAAACTACATAAGAGCACTGCGTAACTGTGGTTTTCTCAAATTATTCCAGACACCTAGGATGTGATCCCAGGTAGATTTACTGCAATACTTGGTGATATGGTGGGATGTAGACTACCAAGTATTCGTGATTGGTGGTCAGGACCTAAATATCGATTTATCTGATATCTATTTCATCACTGGTTTGTCCAATAGGGGACTCTCGGTCCAACTAGCAGGGTCTAGACTAGGTGTTGAGAGTACATATTTACTCATCTCTAGACATTGCAGTGATGGGTCTCAAAAGACCAAGAGTGGGAAAATTGACATCAAGACCGTCAATGACACAAATCTTAGGATTTTCCTTTACATCATTTCTCTAGTGGTAGGGGTATAGGCCCTTCATGAGGTGATCAAGTCTCAGTTCCATATGCAGTGGATTGTATGAGTCCAATAATTTTTAACTAGTGTGAGGGATTGCCCGCCAACTTGAAGGACCAACTCACCTAATGAAAAATGGTGAAGTTGAAGTAGTTTGGATATGGTTCGATCCTGGTGAATCTCTTCTTAAAGAGGGTGCCACTGTTTCGTTGTCATAGGATAGAGGTGGGACCTCCTACGCCAAGAGATCCACAACTTCAGAGATGGAGTGAGTTGATGCCTTGCCATGGTGGTGGGAAATAAATTTCATTCCTCCCTATTTTCATCATATGGATACACCAACAACTCATATTGATTGATGACTAGGCATACATGGGGAAAATTTCCATTCAATTGTAGCATAATGAATTGTGAATCGAGTTTAACAACTAACTTCCAATAATAGTTCAATAACTGTACTATATTCGGCAATGTTGTTAGTTGTTCGACCCAAGCATGAACCTTGTAAATTCACTAACTCGCCATTGGGAGCAAACAATGCCCATGCTGCGGAATACAAGTTCCATGTACTATGACAAGCACCATTACAAAAACAACATAATGGTTTGACGACATCTACAAAATAAGTGGAGCATAGGGTAAGTAGAGGAAAACATGTTTGCAAAAGCAAAAAATCACATCAAAATCTAATTGTACACTAATGCATCACACACACTAATGTATAAAGTATTTACGCCAAATAAGGCATAATAATTTTTGAGATAGAGCCCGTTTTGGGGCTCAACTAATTGATTCCCTTCATAATTGGCCAACTCATAGGTGAATTTTTCCAATACTTGTTTAACGATATAGGGCCCATGCCACATTGGTTCGATTTTTCCAACCCCCAATTTATCATGAGCTTGATCATATAGCAAGACCAAGTCACCTTCAGTAAAAACACACACAGCCATAGTTTTATCATACTGTGCTTTAACCCGTTTATTTTGAGCTTCAATAACCAAAGCAGCAATTCGTCAAGTCTCGTCGAGACGTTCAAGATAAAGCAATCATTCCTCTTCCGGTGAAGTACCAGGGAGTAACTCGATAGCTAGCTTTGAATAAGGAATTTCACACTCCATTGGTAGAGTTTTTTCTAGACCATACACCAATTGAAAAGGTGTGAATCTATTCATTGTCGTAGCTGAAGTTTGGTATGCCCATAGAGTTGAAAATAACATGAGATACAAATTTCGTTTATGCATCCCAATGGTTCGTTGAAGCATCGTGACCAAAACTTTGTTAATAGCTTCAACCTGGCCATTGGTTCATGGATAGTAATGATCTGAGTTATTGTGACACAAGCCCAACTGAGCAGTAATATTTGTCATCTTATAATTTCAAAAATGAGAACCATGGTCGGTGACTATGGATTTCGTGACACCGAATCAAGCTATGACATGATTGAAAATAAATTGCACCCCAGTTTTACCTTCAAAATCGTATGTAGGCATCGCCTAGGCCCATTCTATGAAATAATCAATGAATACAATAAAAAATGGGTGCAAGGGAGTTGGTGGGCACGTTCTTTGCGAGAATATATCTAGCAGTTGTGACATTTTTGAACGGCAAGGATGCAATCCTTGAAAATAGATGACCAAAAATAAATTGTGCGAATAATATTTTGGGAAGTAGCGTAACCTAACATATGACCACCACATGCCCCAGAGTGACAATAATTTTAGACTTTATCGGCTTCCTCAAGATTCAAACATCGACAAAGGATAGAATCGACACTAGTACAATAGAGAGTATCTCCAAGAATGCTATAAGGCTGGGACTGCTGACGGATTCAATGTTGCTCAGAGTGAGATAAATTTGGTAAAAAAATTTGTGTTTGGAGATAGATAATGATATCGCCATACCACAGATCGAGAGTAATAATGAGAAAAAGGGATTCATCTGGAATCAACTTAGCGAAAGGAGTGGGTTGAATTGCACATGGAAGAGCGCAAATCAGCTCTGTAAAAACTAGCGATTTCTTTGACTTAGCTTTAGAAAAATCTAAATCTAACTCCTTTAGAATAAAAATCCATTTAGAGAATTTTACCGCAAGTAACTGATGAGTCAAGATGTAATTCATGGGGTTACAATTAGAAATCACAGTAGTTTTGCATAAGAGAATATAATGGCGAAAGCGTTGGACGACATGAACAACTTCCAAATCTAGTTTCTCTATGTGAGTTTAATGTGTCTCAACATCAAAGAGATTGTGATTCAAGTAGTAGATACCATGTTCATTCCTGTCATCATTGTCCTGAACAAGCACCATGCCAATGGTGCTGTCGGCAGTGACTAAATATAGGAAAAAATCACGACGATACTTAGGGGGATGCAATAAAGGAGAACTAACGAGGGCTATTTTCAAAGCATCAAAATAATTTTGGGTGACTTCATCCCAAATAAATGGGACCCCTTTTTCAGCAAACGAGTAAATCCTTTAGCAAGCTCTGCATAATTCTAGACAAAACGACGAAGAAATTTCACTTTCCCCTGCAAACTCTGCAGTTGATGTATAGAATACGGAGGAAGAAAATTGATGAGAGAATCAACTTTCAATGGATCAATCTGGATGCCTTCCTTACAAACCACAAATCGTAAGAGATGACCATATTCAATGCATAAGACACACTTATGAGGATTCAAATGAATGTTGTAGTGTTGACAACGAAGAAATATCGCTTGAAGGTGAGCGGGGTGATCTTGACGTTTCATAGAATGTGCAGGAATATTGTCAAGATAAGGCTGGACTATATGCTTAATATCATGGAACGCAATAAGACATAGCCCGCTGGAAGTTAACACCAACATTATTCAGACCAAAAGGGAGATTTTTATATGAAAACGTCCCCCAAGTACAGATAAAGGTGGTTTTCTGTTGATCAGAGGGGAGAATGTTCATATGGTTATAGCTAGAAAAACCGTCCATAAAGGAAAAATCTCACTCCCAACACATTCATCAATTATCTGATTGATAAAAGGAGTGGTATAATTATCTTGAGGAAAATTCCAGTTGATATCATGATAATCAACACAAACATGAATAGTTCCTTTTTTTTTGTAACAGGAACGATATTAGAGACCCATTTTGTCACCGGGTATAGGGTAAATGAATCCAACTTTAAGAAGTTTTTCAACTTCACCCTTTATGGAAGCTACCTTTCTCGGGTGCACCAGACGGAGACATTGACGAACGGGTTTCATGTCCATATAGGTAGGAATTTCATGCACCACGATACTAGGATCGATGCCAGGAATTTCTTCATACGACCAAGCGAAGACATTGCAAAATTCTTTGAAGAGAGCAATATAAATCTCGATCTCATCTAGAGAACAAGAAGCCCAAATGTTAATATTATCGACAATCCCTGGTTTGACAGAGATGTCGATCAGTATGGTAGACGAAATATTACCCATGTTTCCTTTAGACATGACTCCATGAACCAAGATGGGATTTTGAAGTGGATCTGTCTTTTAAGGAGAAACGCAGATTTTTAGACATGTATCAATTTCACAAGGGCTCGGGAGAAACAAGGAATGATGATGGCTCTCATCCCAAGGAGTTTCTTCGAGAGACATAACTTCTAGAATACTCTCATCAGTGGGAAATGTCTCATTCAAAGGATACTTTAAAAACCATTAACCAAACCAAGGAGACTATGATTACATGTCTAGAGATGAAACCAAGTTATCATTGGAATCATATGCAGCCACAAAAGCTATAAGGATGCTCTGATACATTTGTTTGACGGGGTTAATCAGCATAATGTAGCGAAACCGATCAATCTAATCAGGGTTGGGAATGATCCAAGGTTTTTGACGTATGAAATCATATTAACCGAAGAGACATTGGGAGATGAAAGGGAGAATATTCCCATTAATGAAAAGTTTTTGAAAATACCCACTCCGACATTCTCATAAGGAACGACGGTATTAACAACATATGGTGCATTTCTAGTTGAAGAATCAAGAAAGAAAAAGGCAAACTGATCAACCGTAACAATCTATCCTTGATGGGGAAAACGAAGATCACATGAAAGGGTAGAGACCACGCAAACCACCACATTGGTCCAATTACGACCGAATAGAAGGTTATATTTTAGGTTCACATCTACAAATTATACTTCCATATTCACTGTTTTTCCCTCCAACTAGAACGGTAGAGAGTTAAGAATACCATATAGCCGAGAAATTCTACCATCGAAAGCTTCTAACGTAATAGGGGACTGATTAAGCAGAGGAGAGCCGAGCGATTTCCAGCATGCAATAAACATGATGCAGGAGGAATAAAATTCATCAATAACAGTCTAATGAATAGTTTTACCCATCACGCAATTTGTATAAGAAAATCCAGTTGTGACGAGAGACGAGGAACATTATTTTCAAGATAAAAAGTAATTAAATTAGAATCTGATGCATCAATTCCTCCAATTGCGGATAATAATTCCTTCCTTTATGATGGACAAGATTGAAGGACTTCCAAAGTCGACATCACCAAAGGCACTTGAGCTAAATCTTCTACAATATTATAATGTTGAGCATTTCACACATTCAGATTATATGAGGATTTTTGGAGAACACATTTGGGAGGTGGTCGGATAATGTAATCATTATTGAGTTGTTAATTATGAAGAGGATCAGAATTGGACAGAGTGGAAGAAGAAGGCGTGTCAGAGGCATATTTTTCCACAACATATTTGTTAGGATTAAGATATCATTTTGACCGGCTGGCGACAGAAATGGGTTCTTTACTAGCCATAAAACCTGAGAGCTTCCAGATGCAGAGGATTGAGGCTGGTATACCATTTTTGCTTACTGATATGGAAAGGGTTCTTTCAAAATAGTCGGTGTTCCCAATGTTCCTTTTAGAAGATGACTAACCTCAGCACGACGAGGAAAATCTTGGGTGTAATGATCTTCATCACATATGAGACAAGGATATTTGGGCTTATGTTTGGATGTACCATCAACAAACAACTTAGAGGAATACTATTTAGGGGTATCGAATTTGGATTTTCCTTTCCCCTTCTTCTTACCTTTTTAGGATTCATCCACTGCGACAGACTAAACAACATTAACCTTAGAGGTTTTAGCAGGATTTTTGGAATCGTTTGCAAGAACAGAAAGTGCAGTGGCTGGAGTAGACTTAGGCTTCGAAGAAGCTTTCAGAGTACTATTAGAATGTTGAGCCACTGACCTGATAACGCCATAAACATGTGGCGTATCAGTATATTTTGAATATGACGGGTTCGTTGAAGGTCGTGGGGCATTCAGTAAAAGATTGTATAATGTCCCAGACTGGGAATAAACAAGATCTAAATATTGAGCTTGGGCGATGGCTTGTTCCTCAGTCACATAACCACCCATAAAAATGTATTTGGTAATTTGCAGAATGAATGATTTAGTAAACCATTCAGTCAGGAGCTGATCAGGAATTTCAAATTTGATCAGATGTCATATGCATCTCCATTCATGGATGTGATTGAAGATATGGGTAGTAGTCATTGTTCCAAATATGTTAACAGATGGTTGTCAGTTTCATAGCAGACGGGTAACTAGAAATGGGTAATAAAGGCCATCGACAACGAGTTGAAATCATGGAAAAAGTTGCGAGGGAGCTCAATATACCACTTGGCGGTGACACCGTTATTGTGCGCTGGAAAAGACGTAATCGAATTGAGTTGTCGACCCAAGAGTTAGAGGAGCACCATAAATGGTATGTCATAATGTGAGCTTGGGGATCTTCCTCCAGATTTACCCTCAAATTTAGGACAATCCCTAGGAATTTTAGTTGGAACTAGAGGCCAATGCAACATGTGCTTTATTGGGTCATTTGTAAGCCTTGACACATCTGGAAGTTCCAATGTAGCCAAGAATGGTAACTGAGGATATAAAGAGTGAAAGGTATTTGGTAATTCCCCATTTGAGGGTTCCAACCTTGTTGATATAGTTTTTCCCCCCATTGGGGTTGATTTTGACCATAAAAACCATATTTCCCCCAATTTTGTTGAAAGGGTATTTGTTGCTGAAAAGGTCCTTGTTAAGGCCAGAGTTTCTGATAGGGTCCTTGTTGCAGCATTTTACTGAAGGTAAGGTCCTTGTTGGGGCTGTTGATAAGCCCCCTACTGCAATGTTTGTTGAGGATTAGGTCCTTGTTGGAAATAAGGTCTTGGTTGGGGTTGCTGGTACTACCCGTGTTGGATTTGCTAGTATTGAATACCAGGTCTAAGAGGGTAAGTTCCAACTTTCCCAAAAGGAGGGTTAGGCCCATATTTCATTTGAGGACCAGAATACGGATTAGTTGCAACACCCAATAGTGGATTTTGGGGTTGTTGGTCATACTATTGCTGAACGTTCGACTGTTGAACATATTGACGTTGTATGTTTGATTGTTGAAACTAGGGTTGTTGGATATACGGTTGCTGAATATGGGGTTGTTGAACATGAGGCCGCTAAACATGGGGTTGATAATAAACAAGTTGAGTTGAAGACGGGTGAGCACCTTGTAAAGAGGTACCCACGACAGAACTTGTTAGGGATGAAACCAAAGTTCCACCAAGACTAGATATGGGTTGTCCCGTCCGCGATACAGTTCCATAGTTCAAAATTCCCCCACCCAAAAGGAGGGGTACATGTAAGGGATGTGATTTCCCCCCAAGCATGGATGAAACCATAGGTTTTCCACTTAAATATGGTACCATAGTGATTGTAGATAGGGAAAAAGGAGCAGATGATCCAAGTATAATGGACATTTGACCCACAGAAAATATAGGTTGAGTAGAAGGTTGTGAAACTGTGGCTATGTCTGAAACAAATAAGCCAAAATTTGGAGGAATACAACATGAATAGATAGGATGATGAAAAAGGGATGTGGCCCCAGAACCTTCTGAGATAAGGTTTTTGAGAGAAGTGTAACCCGGCGGTAGCAAAGATGCAACATGGCTAGAAGACACATTCGTTCCACTTCCTAAATCATAAGAAGTAGAAACATAAAGAAAACCTTACAGAGGGAACCTGGATTCAACATCGACTTATGGGGTGTGAGTTGTAGAAGTTTCCATAGGAATACTTTGAGGAATGCTCACAAACGGAGCATCATCTGCATTCGATGCCATGTGTCTTGGAAACAACTTCCGAATAATATTTCGAGGTGTGACGGGAGAAGCACCAAAAGGAAAGTTGGTATTGTTGGAAGGACTATATGGACGCTCGAGAGACACCACAAATGGATCGTAGAGCAGATTAGGAGGAAAAACCATAAAATGTGCAACGAGTTTAGGAATTTTTGACTCAATATCCTCAGATGAAGAAAGCCAATTGTCAGGTGGTGGTCGAGAGGAGAGCTGTTGGATACTTGGGACAATTCCAAGTTCAAAACCTTGAGCTTCAAGAGGACTAGGTGGAAAACGCAAAATCTCAGGATGGGGTCGTTGAGTTCCTTCGTGGGATGAGTGAGGTGAATTTGGAGATTCAACCACGAAGACCTTTGGACAAGATCAAGCAAAGGATAGGTGAATTCTTTTTGAGCAATTAAAATTTTCAATTAACAAGCCATGATGAGGCAAAGGAGTACTGCATGGGTAGGATGTTTTCGTGGGCAACAAATTTTAGACTTAAATTAAATAAAAAAAAAGGATAATCTAGGAAAAAGTGATTAGTAGGTATCCGTGAACTACAAAATACCTCTTGGCGAACCAAGAAGTAGGGGCAGGAAATCTCTCCAAATGTTGTGTTTGGTGTATCATGTCTACAAGGTGGCCGACTTGGTTACCTATGGTAGGTTTGCAACCTAGTGGGGTCTCCCAAAATATACGCAACGGTACGTGGGAGCTCAGTTGTAGTAGCGCTGTTTAATGTGTAACCGTTCGCTGAGAGTGTCCCCATATACTTACCATACGTGGATCATAGTCCTATATACTTCGGTACATGGGACGAGATATCACCCCCGGAATGCAACACAAGCTATCAGCAATAGCTGCTATGCTTAACGACGTCGGAACACATCTCTAGCCTAAACCTCTAGATATTTGCGTTAATTCCAAATGATCCTTAGGTTTATTGAGGTTTATTTTATTGTTGATCTGAAATTAAGTTTCGATTTTGGGCTCAAAACGATGTCACATGAATTCCTAAGATGCAGATATATGAGAAAAGGATTCCTTTGATTTTGATGGAAGCTAAAATAATAAGGGAAGAGATCGCAAAGAGTGATGCATCAAACAAAATACAGCAAACAAAATTCCCCCCAACTAGCTTTCACTTTGCAAGTTCTAAAAAGCAAAGACAATTCCACTTTCACTATTCCAAATGCAACCCATTCAAAAGTAAAATGATTTCTACTTTCACCAAGATGCATTTAAGTTAAATTTTTTGTTTTGTTTTGTTTTTTTTTTGTTTTTTGTTTTTTTGTTTTTATTCCGCTTTGAATGATGAAATGCACTTAATGTAGCTAACACACTTTTAAGCTTTCAATTAATGAAGAAAAATTTAATCTATTTCCAATAAGAAATTTCAAAAGCTAGCTTTTCAATGCAAGTAATCTTATACACGTAATGAAAAGTAATTCTTGAAATGAAAACTAAAAAGATGAAAAACCCAATTTCTTTAAAAAAGTATAAAGGTTACTACTGTTCTAAAGCAAAGAACTAGTATTTCTCGGATGATATAAGCAGTAAACCAAGATTTTAATTAACTTGAAACAACAAGATTCAATCAAAACACAAATTTTACCTCTTAAACCATAAGACTAATTTTCACTTTTCCAAGAGACTGAAAAACTCAAAGCAAAAAATAATGCAATCAAAGCAAAGAAAATATTTCAAGGGCCAAGACACACTAAGGATTTTCCAGAGGAAACTCTAAAAATATCTATTTTCTAAGATCAATGCAGACCTCTAGTTAACACCAGTGGTCTACAGCGTGATTGTTCTAGCAAAAACCAGTGCTAGTAGTGTGACTGTATCTGTTAAAAAGTGCGCCGAGCAAAAAAAAAGAGGGATAAAACAAGAAATTCTCGAGGAAAAACTTTAGACTTGATACCTCAAAACACTTACAAGATAGCATAAAGATTGAAAAACAAGACACACAAGTGGTTGTTGAAAGGTTTGAAAAACTAAGCATGGAGACAAAAACAAGAAGAGGTTGAAACAAGTGCAGGCTCCCTAGTGGAGTCACCGATTTGTGATGCAGGAAAATCCATTCTTCAAAAAGAAGCAATCCCTCTAGTCAAATGAGTGGGTCTAGTAACAACTATGACGAAGAATACAAGATTTCCTAGTTTAACATCGAAATAATACAAGAGAAGGAGATGGCCTACCTCACTCCCATGCGCTTGTTTCCTTGATGTCGATGCCGATCCTTTCACTTTCAGGTTTGCTCCTCGCTATACATTTTGCGTCCAAATACCTATAAGAAATATCATGCAACAACAAACGAAAGGGACATAGTGTATATGTATTTTAAAGTAAGCCACATGAAAGATCAAGTATCATGCTAAACTAATTAATATTAACAAGTTCACGGGAAGAAAATCATACTTTGTATTATTAAATAAACAAAGGGAAGCTTACAATCGATGCCTCGATGTTGGAGGCCTCCTTCGGAATGGAAATCCAAGTCCAAGCCAAGCTCTTCAATCTCTTCTCCTTCCTCGTCAAATTGACAACATGTAGGCGTAATCAGGTAGAAGAATGGCAACCAGCAATGACAAACCAAGACTCACTCGCATGGCACTCTTTTATAGCATAGTTGGAGAGGTTATGGATCCACTAATGAGGGGGAAAGGCATTATCTCAAAGGGGAAAATATTTGGCGATAAGATCAAGGATAAAAAATGGGGAGTATTCGACCATATCCTCAACCAAGTACCAGATCTCATTTCTCGAGAGTTCTAGAGGACAAAGCTTCTGCTCCATTTTTGGAGAATCTGCCTGAAGAAGACCGATGCGACTTTACCACTGCATTACCGTGTTGTTCACAGGTTAGGGATATGGTGACAAGCGCGAGGCTATTTAAGGGAGAACCACGATGGGCTTGTAAATTAAGGTTTTTTTTACAAACTTTTGTTGAAAGGCTTCAAGGCATTTCTCTTTTAGGTCTTCAAGGATATTTTAAGCATGTTATCCAAGATGAATATTTTTTCACAGATTTTGTCGCTTTGCAACGTTTGTGGCATGAATGACACAAAAATGACACTTAGGATAAGGACTAAAGAAGGTGGCAAAATATTGTATAACAAGAGTATTACAAAAATTCTACATATTAAAATAAGTCCATAAATTGACATATTACATCTTCTAGGAAATTAAAAATTATAACCGTAATAAGAATCTTAAAATAAATTAGCAAATCTAGACTTAGAGGTTTGACCTATATATATTCCTCTAAAATCAACTATCGAACAAGTGTAAGTTTCCCTACGTTAGACAATGCATCAACCAAGGAATTTAACTCTATCTGATGGAAGTGAGAGATTGTTTTGGATATGATGTTACCCATTCGTTTAGGAACTTACCAATTTTAAATCACAAAATTCTTGAAACTAATCTAAACCATTGTCTAGAGCTAACTTTGATAGAATTTGAGAACCACAAATTCTCCAAAGTTATTAGTACCCCTATTTTGAGAAAGAAACAACCTTCCCATACATTTTTTTCCTTTGACACATGACAAAGGTAAAAAAGGTTGGGTCCCTTCTTTTTTGTTTTTTTGAATCTCAAAAGGAAAATATTTAGTTTATTATCATGGTTTAGAAAATGTTTATTTTGATTAGGCCTCGAAATTGGGCCTCATTCGTTTCTTGACTTTAAATCATTTCCTACTTGTACATAACCTTATATTAAGACCATTTTAATGCTTATGTGTGGGATTAGGGTCCACATATTTCATGCATTTATTTTAGTATTTTTAGTGAGTTTATCATTAAATATTACAAAATTAACATGTTAATATGCATTAGGGGGATTTAAAGTAAAAAACGCACCTCAAAATAAAAAATGTACTAACAAATTAACTTTAAAAGAACCAATAGGATTCAAAATGACGATGTAATCCCTATGGGTAAATATTTTGGAAGGAAAATAAGAAAACTATTTTTTGTAATTGTATTTTCAACTTATCTTGTGATAGGTTCACTCAATTGTCAAGTGTAGACACCTGTTGGATGCTGAATTAAAATCCATATCCAATGAGTGCCCATTCTGAATACTTTTGAATAGAACCACATAGAAAAATAAATAAAAATACATGAAAAAATGTCTTTTCTATGTGGGTATAATCATAAGTGTGTGGAGTGGGTACTCATTAGATGTGTAGTTTAATTCTACATCCAATGAGCGTCTACACTTGATATTTGAGTGAACCTATTACAATTAAAAAAATAGGCATATATATATAATTCATAACTCCTTTTTTATTATTTTGACTATTACTTTAGTATTTTTCCTTATGAAGCTCATTTTAGACCTCAAAGTTCCCTTAATGTTTTCAATTATAATTGAAATTTGGGTGAGTTTGGTGATGATTACAATTATATTTGGAGATTCCAACAATGCACATTTTCACCACCTGACCTCAATTATAATTTCATCTTCAACCATTGAATATTTTTCATGGATTTGGATCATCATAAACCATCTTGGGTGTGGAAATAATATTTGAGAATAAACAAATTTGGTTTGATTAGTTTTGTATTATTAGCAAAGATATTATAATTATTTACTAGTTTTTTTTTCCTTTGAAAAAAGTCGTAACTTTCACTAGATAATGAAACATTACATTTTACTGATGCATCCTAGTGCATTTTGATAGTCCTACCTATCAAAAAAACTAATGAGATCAAACAACAACTTTCCAAAGATCACAATATACATGATCTAAAAACTATTGTAATTATTTACTAGTTGATTTTTAATTTCTACTTATTAGTAAATGGTTGTAACCACAATAAAGATTTGTGGATGTGAGTTAATTATGGTTTATCTTATTCTCAAATACATTTTATGTATAAACAAGAGTGCCTTCTCCATCTCAAAGGGATGGGACTCTTGAAGGATATATCCAGATTATGGCCGAATAAAATTCAAAATCTTGGTATTTCTCTTCACATAGTTTGTTAGCTTCCCTTTTTTTTGTCCGCAGAAAAATCATAACTTTCTATTAATTATAAAAAGTTACATAAGTAGATGCACAAGTGAATTGTCCCAAGCTACACCACTAAAAAAGTTGGTTTCCCCGGAAGAAGAGTAAAAAAAATAAAATAAAAATAAAAAATAAAATTACAAAGTGGGGCTAAGTTTAAAAACTTAGTCACCCTTTTCTTCTTTTTTCTTTTCTACGTTTTGCTAGCCTCCTTGAACATGAGTGGTTGTTACAATCATTAGTTGGTTCTCTCCTGTCTGCCTCAGATGAGGCAGACATTCCTTGTTTGAGTCTGAACTCCCCGATGTATAAGGACATTTGAATCATGCTATCTCTTTTTCCTGCGAAATTTCCTGGGATGAATGTCCTTCTATGCTTGGATTTTGTGAGTCTGATCCCCCTGTTCCATACTGGCTCAAATATTCGTTTGCTAAAGATGTCTATCGGTTTGGTATTTCTTCAGTATTGGGAGGTTCCAAGTCTTCCTCTTGCTCTTCTTCATCGGGTTGTGAGGTTGGGAATTTTCATCGCTTTGGCTTTTTGACAGATTTCTTTTTTCCTCTTGGGATCTTTGTTTGCCAAAGGACATGTAGTTTGTAGATGTCTAGTTTGGAGACAAAGACTACATTTAAATGTTGTTTTATCATAATAAAAAAACTTGGTCCAACACTGGTTGTTGTGTGTCAAAATGATACAATTAGGTAGTCCTTTGCTGAGATATACCTCAACACATATCCTGGCAAAAATATAAATTTATTCTTCAATTCTTTGTGTATCCATCTTGATGTATCTCCCCAGCATGTTGTTGATTCCTTAAAATGATGTATCTCCCCAGCATGTTGTTGATTCCTTAAAATGATTTTGGATGCCAAAAGAGAAGGAGTAAGTTATGCAGTCTTACCTAGGCCAGTATTTTGGAGACTATCGTTGTATTAACATCGAAATCTGGAACCATGAGATAATAAACAATCCTGCATTTCCACAAAACCAAGATTCATCATGTAATACTTGATATCTGACGATTCGAATTTTACTACAAAAAAATCTTTTGAACATAAGCGAATCTCACATTTTAACGTCCAATTCATAAAGATCCATTGAAAGAGATCCACAGGTTTGGGCCATAAACTGTTGAACCTGCAGATGATTACATGGGATTAACAGGTTGTACAAATACTATTGATCTATGCTAGATCTACTGTCATTTCTGGTATATCATTCATTTTATCTACAATATAAGGTCCAAGGGTATTGAGGGTTTGTTCAGGTTTATCGGAAGCTACAACCTTTCCTTTGAGGGCATCTCTGAATGACGTAGATATATTTATTTTTCCTTTGGCTAATCCCGGACCCTTGGGGATATTAGGTCCTGCCGAACCCCCCCCCGCAACCGCAGTTTGATGATTGATCGAGGGATTTTTTCTATGCCATATCCTGGTAAACTCCTTTGGTCTTGCATGGATCTACCTACATAGATTAAGTTTTGCAATTCCGTTGGAATATGAGTTTTTTTATAAATACCCACTTTCAGATCTCGCACCAGTGAGTCCTTTCGAACCCTTAATAAGATCAATCTTCCCAATGGGGGTTGTGCACAAATTTGAAACTCAGCATCCTTGCCAGAAACATGAATTTTCTCGTAGCTTACTGGTGGATATGCAAAGGATCCATCGTTTTTATTCATCTATTCATAAGAAACAATAGATATGTAGTTACCCATTCTTCCAATAGAGCGATCAGTTAGATACGGGTCGCAAGGGTAGAAAATGTTCGATAAGCCCTTCCATTTGCTGTAAAAAATTTCTGCCGGAGGGATCAACTTCCCCTTCCCTATCCACTCCTTTCTTGCCTCTGCATGCTTTGATCCCTGTGGTCTTCTGATGCCACAACCTGGAAGGGGCTCGAGAAACCTGATATATGTCGGATCCCTACAAAAAAAAGTGTATGAAAAGCCTTGATATCTAACTGCAATCATGGCATACTGGCATGCACGGTGTCTGGTAAGAGAAAACTTGGCTACGTTGCCGATCCATTTCTTGATGGTGAGAACGGTGGCTCTGATACATGAATCACCAGTGACATACAAATATGACAAAAGTTTCTGAATTGTTCTGCATGCCTCCTTTCATGCAGGTTTTACCATAACCATGAAAGCATTTAGACATGTTTGGAGAAAACAATCAGAATCCTTAAGCACACGACTATTGAAAAGCCCAGCGCGGGCCAAGACGCTGAGGTCATACTCGCCAATGGATACGCTGAGGTGTTGTTCCAGCGTAGACCTGAACACTCCATACGACATAATTTGCATTAAAAGATGTGAATCCTTGGGGATGATCAAGAATGAAACGAGACTTCCCTCCACAATAGATCCAGTAGCTCGAAGAGTGTCAGAGTTCTCCAATACGAGGCTCTTAAGGATGATCCTGTGGAGGGAAATGGTTGTGGCCAACCCTGCAACTCCGCCTCCAACGACCATAATGTCAATGGTCTCATTTCGAGAGCAAAATAAGTTCTCCGTGTTGGCCATAATATCTCCTCCACCCATTTTCCTCAATTTGTATGAACCACTATCTCGATTGTAATCGCACAACAAAAACTCCTTCACTGAGTCATCGCTCCCCCGTCCCCCTATTCTTTCCTTGTTATTGTTCAAGTTCTCATATCATAATATAATATAATCAACCTTTAGTTTTATTAATAATATATTTTCAGAGATTAATAGTTTTCCATTTTTTTAGTTCTATATATTTTGGAACCAACGCGTTTCGAACTACCAACTGTAATTCATCATCGGGATAATCTAATACACAAGTAGTGTTGTTTCAAGAATTTTATGTAATTAATTAGAAATGTTGTAAGCTCTCTTTGCAGGGAAAGTCAATTAAGAAGGGATCCTTTTCTAGTTTGTGTTGCAACTCATTTTTTCTTACACACATATATTTATGTCTTTGCTTCATAGATCAACATTTTCATTTATGTCATCTGAATTCTTGAATTTCTTTACTTTAATTTCAAAATCGTGGATTCCTTACAAAAGTTAGAATTTGAAAGTTGAAGAAAGAAAATGCTTCTCAAGATATCATGAGACTATTTGAATGCCTATAATCCAAACAAAGGATTGTAATTCGATACCTGTAAAGTGTGTCAATCTTATTTTTGAAAATTTTTTTTTTATGGTTTTTGACTTCTATTCCTTTAAAAATACCTCTTTTCGTCATTACCCATAAGTTTCCTATAATAACACTTTCCTAAGGTATTTTTGTTGAATTTTTATTTTGTAGTTACTTGCAACATGAAAGGAAATTACAGATTTTAGTAGATTTCATAAATCATGCTTCATTGTTATATTTGCAGGCGGTCTAGGTGAAATTTAGAACATGGGTTTTGATCATGAATATTCCAAGATGGTGAGTCTCCCACTTGTCCCAAAACTGCTTTGAAACCCTTGGTCAATGCGGACACTCTAGCAGCTAAAACATAGCACAATTTGTTAAAAATTCCTAGATCTGAGTTTTAAAAATTAGATCTAGATCTAAGCAACCTAAAAGCTCAATTGGATTATATATTACTCTTAGAATAGTTTGCAATTAATTTAGAGCAAGATTTATGGATATTTTCTTAATTTTTTGCTTGTAAAGGAAAGTAAACTTGGCTTGCCAACCATGTTATTAGTTTGAAAACTCAGATTTCGACTTGAGAGCTTAAAGTTGAATTACAAAGTTTTTATTAGCTATTTTCATTAATTTATGAAGTGTTGTTGAAGTTTTAACTTCCACTTTTAAGTTTAGTGTACTTGCTTGAGCCATGGAGGCCCCCCATATTTTGAGCTAGTACACTTTGTTCTTGTTGTGCATTATCCTAGTAAATACTTGTTGTTTCATATTGTTTTTGAGCATATTTTATATATTTATATCCATTTTTACATCCATGTACATTTAGATTTGAAACTAGTTATGAAACAAACTTCTTAGACAACATGTAGATAAGATTTAAAAGCTAGTTTTGAGCTTTTGTTTATAGATGTTCCTTCTCTTTTTTTCATGAAAATAATACTCATTTTCTAGTACTGTCAATGTTGTTTTAATATAGTTTTATTAGTTGGTTATTTAGTGCAAGGTGATTAGCATAGAAACATATTCTTTCAATTTTTCATAGCAATTGTACTTGTTCAATTATGCATCAATGGAATACATCACTCGTTGAAGGTTTAAATGAGTTTACGGATCATGAATTAATTATTGGTTGAAGGATTTGATTAAATATCATAGTTAACATAAACATTAGTTAGAAGAGATAATAGTTACTAGTTCTTAGCCATTTAAAACATTGATTATATACTAGTTATCAGAGCATATATTGATTAGACATACTGAGATTTGATTAGCATACCTTTATTTGATTGGATATATTTTGGTTTGATTTGATTGGATATATTTTGATTTTATTAGCTTGGATATACTTTGGTTTTATTACCATAGTTATCATATTTGCATTTGATGAGCTATGTGACTATTCCATTGCATCATTGAATTTGAATTCCAACCCATAACCATATATTTCAGTGTCATTTATGATTTAAAAAAAGTCATAGATCAAGTTGTTGTTTGAAAAATAAACCTAATTGGTCAAAGTAACCAAGGCATTGAGAGTGTCATTCACCAATTTTCTAGGAGAAGAAGGCTCCAACCTCTTGAGGACTTTGTGCATTTTGCCTTGAATATTTTAAACACTATAGTTCCCTACTTTTGTTTACTGCTTTCCTTGAATAGAATGATGGTATAAGAACATAATAACTAAAGGGACGAGTATAAGATTATGAGTGAACGCTCATCTTCACTCTCATATATGGGTAAGGTCGTAGTGCATTCTCATTCTCTTAGCTAGTATTGGGTCAAAATTGATCAAGTCGATTAAAAGACTGTTGGAGTGTCCACTTGCCTCTATTGGCAAGAAATGCACTAGTGTATTAGTCACCTTATTGAGTGGAAACCCCTTTGATAATTTTTATTTCCCAAAATTTTAGTGAAAACTTGATATTTTGAATATGATTGCGTAGATAACTTGGATTTGTGTGATATATTATAGTATGTGCCTAGTCTGAAGGATTCTAAAGTCAAGTAAGTGTGATTTCCATTTCAAGTTTGTGTGAATACATTACAAGTTTTTTTTCATGCTTCCTTAAATTAGTTGCTAAATTTGACTTAGAAGTGACAATAAATCTAACTTAACTCATTACATACTGTGGTGTGCTTCAAAGTTTATGATCACTGAGTTGATATAAAAATCACGTCTTAGTCTAGATCTCTAAATTACACTTAACATTTTTTGGCATCGTTGTTGGGGAATCACATTTTGAGTTAATAATATATAGAGTTTTCTTGAAAATTTGTAATTTTTGTCGCAAATATTAACATTTAGGATTTGGAGGAGTGGAGGCGATAGGATGATAGGTAAGAACATGCATATTCAATTTAGTTGCGTATCCTCAAGCCGGAACCCTCTTTATATTTGCTTAATTAATTTACAATTAAAAAATGTTCATTTATGCATAGACTTAGAGATGAAAAAAATAGGTATGTTAATAAAAACCCTCCACTATTGACCAACTCATAGTGGTAGTTGGAACATTAAAAAGTAAAAAATAAATAAAACAAATTACACTAGTTGTTGGAAAAATCATTGTTGAACAAGATGTAAAAAAATATGGAAGAGAAAAGGTTGACACTTGTAGAGAGACAAGTACATTAGCAAACCAAACCAAACAAAAACAAATACACAAAGGATTAATAAAAAACTCCATTAGAATCCAAGGAAGTAAAAAATAAAGAGAGGAAAAAAATTAAAAATAATGTATCCGTTAACTAGTAAGAACATGCACATTCAATTTAGTTGCATATCCTCAAGCCCAAATCTTGTTTATATTTTCTTAATTTATTTAGAATTAAAAAATGTTCATTTATATTTTCTTAATTTATTTAGAATTAAAAAATGTTCATTTATGCATAGACTTGGTAGTTGGAACATTAAAAAGTAAAAAATAAGTAGAACAAATTATAGTAATTGTTGGAAAAATCATTGTTGAACAAGATGTAAAAAAAGTATCCGAGGAGAAAGGCTGACACTTGTAGAGGGACCAGTACTATTTGCAAATCAAACTAAACAAAAACAAATACACCAAGGATTAATAAAAAAACTCAATTAGAATCCAAAGAAGTAAAAAATCAAAGAGAGGAAAAAAATTAAAAGTAGCGTATCCGTTAACTAGTAAGAACATGCACATTTAATTTAGTTGCGTATCCTCAAGCCCGAATCTTGTTTATATTTGCTTAATTGATTTAGAATTAAAAAATGTTTATTTATGCATAGACTTGGAGATGAAAAAATTAGGTATGTCAATAAAAACCCTCCACTATTGACCAACTTCTATTGACCAACTTATTCATAGTGGTAGTTGGAACATTAAAAAGTAAAAAATAAGTAGAACAAATTACACTAGTTGTTGGAAAAATCATTGTTGAACAAGATGTAAAAAAAAGTATCTGAGGAGAAAAGGTTGACACTTGTAGAGAGACAAGTACTATTACCAAACCAAATCAAACAAAAAAAACAAAAAAAAATACTCCAAGGATTAATAAAAAAACTCAATTAGAATCCAAAGAAGTAAAAAATAAAAGAGAGGAAAAAACTTAAGTAGCCAACCAATCCGTTAACTATTCTTTGAAGAAATCAGAAAACCTGAGTTATCTGGTAAACTAGTATGAGCATATTTTGATTGGCTTAAAGATTTTTCAAGTTTGTTTGAAGCAAAAATGGAAAATAGAGAATGAGAAAAAAGAAAAAATGAATAAAAGACAAATGAGAACATGAATGATAAGTACTTGAGGAAAAATTAACCAGAAGAGAAGAAATGGAAACAATTGAAAGGAAAAGAAAGATAACGTAGAACATGATGAAGGAGGAACATTAACTGTAGGAGGAAGAAGACTTAGAACCGGAAGAGAATATCAAGAAGATGAAATTAACTTCAAGTTTCATATTTCAGATGTACCAACATTTTAGGAACTGGGTAAAAATGGGAAAAATTCCTACTTATGTACTACCAAGCTTCTATGGTATGCCTACTTAAGGCCCTTGATGCTTTCATGTTTGAATTTGATAATTTATGTCGTACATGTGGGTATACACAAGATTCTCAAAAAGCTTCGTCCATTTCCTGCTATATTAAAAGGATTTGCATTAAAATGGTTTATGGGATTATGAGAGTCAACGATATTATACTGGAATGATATGAGAAAATTATTTTTAAGGAAATGGAAATTTTAGAGTGTAAAAGAAGAAATTTTTAAAATGAGTCAACAAGAAGGTGAAAATTTTGAAGATTACCTAGAAATATTTACATATAATTTGCAAAAAACAAGTAAGGTGATCTAATTCTTGAATTTGTACGAACACTCTTCTTAAAAGGAATTATATATATATATATATCCTCAATCTTATGAGGGAATGGGATATTGGTTAATTAGCTTATGATAAAATCACTGAATTATGCAGAAAATATTCCAGAGAAATAGAAAAGTTTGGTAAGGGACAAAGAGTCGCACTTTCTGAAGTAACGAAGTCAGTTTCTAGAGGAGTTACGAGATATGAACTTGGAAATTGGTCAGAAAATTTTAAAACTAATCTTCTTTATACTCTTGAATCTCAAGAAAGAGATAATAAGAACAAAATGAAGTGTTGTCTATATTTTTTCCAAGACGTAGAAGGAAACATCCCTTACGTGAATGTCCTTTGGATAGTATTTATGTTTGTGGAATTTGTGCAGAAAAGCACTCAACAGAAACTTGTCCAACAATAATGGAACCAATGGCAAGAAACAAAAAGGAAAATGAAGTAGCATAATCACTTTATTACATTGCACCTCCAAGAAGACCTTGGCAACCGCAACTAACAGGTATGTCTTCAGATCCAAATCCATAACTTCCATATTATTAAAATTTTGTTCAAAATGCATATACTTCTCCTATGCCTTATCAGGCTTGCCCCCCTCAACAACCTCTAAACCAACCTTATCAACAAGGTTGTCTTGGACAAGCATATTGAGATCAACCTCCATACCAACAACCATATCGATAAACTTATCAACAACCTTATGGACAACCTTTTAAACAACCGTATCCACCATATTTCCAACCACCATTTCAAAAATTTCAACCATATCAAAATGTTCAACCACAACTTCTAGTACCATAAACAACCCAACTTCAAGAGCTTCAATTGACCTCTAATCAACCTTGAATTAGACCTACCCAATTTATAGCCCAGCTAGTGGAAAACCCGAATGTAAAGGTGGATAAAAATGTCTATAATTTAGAATAAACACTTCTCACATATGCAATTGTTTTTATTGATAATATTCACTTAAAGTTAGAAAAGGTATTGCAAAAATAATCTCCTATAATTATTGAAGATCAAGAATATATTTTGAAGAAATTCCAAGAAAAACCAATACAACAATAATAAGAGAAACATATAAAACTACAAAATCTTATTAGAATCCATCTTTAACTACTACGTTACATCCCTCTCTAGAGAGATTAACTGTAGAAAAATCGATGATTCCTATTGAGTATGATTTCTTCGATCAACTGAACAACTTAATTCCTTTATTGAAAGCTATCAAATAAATTCCAATTTATTTTCAAATCTAAAAAAATGAAATATTCGACCATAATACATGTCATTGGATGAATTAGCTAGCCTATTGCAATGGTCAATTGAAACTGAAAAAAGTGGATCCAGGAATCCCAATGGTTACTATTAAAATCACGGGGGTGTCACTCAATTAACTTATGGCATAGCACGTGCGTTCGTGGCATACTAAACAATACCCTTAATTTGACTACATATTGGAAAATACCTCTAAAAATCACTTTATTTAACCCCCTACCAATACTAACCCATTGAATTTTCCCAATTTAAAAAACCCCTGCTTTCACTATATATTGTAGGTATCTATTTTTTCATTAACATTTTTTACACCCCTTTATATTTATATCCTTAACATAATGACATGATCTCTATGATGATGAAAAATCAATTGATCAATCTTTATGAATATGTTTGCACCAAATAAGGTGTTCAATCACAAGTCTAGACCCTCGTCCCTTTGAAAGCTTCTTGTTCAAAAATCCAACTACAACCTCATGTACTCAAACTAGTGTCTTATTAAGGTGGAACAACAAAAGTTACAATTTCGAAGAGTTATATAGAGAAGAAAAGGCAAGGTGAGGATGAGTTATGAGACTCTCCCTTTTCTTTAATGAAAAAAAAAACATTGTTCTCTGTTGTTTTTAATTTAAGTGTTTTAATGAGAGCCCCATGGTATATTTTATTAAGACAAGAATACTTTGTACCTAGTAGTACAAGAATACTACAAGTACATGAATACAACACCGCATATTGGTGTGTATTGTGACCATTCAAGTATGATAAGGCCCTCCTTAAAAGGAAATTTAGTGTGAATTTCCCATAAAAAGTGTTTTTTTCTTTTAGAAAGAATGCATAAAAATAAAAGGAGAAGGTGGCTTGAAGATCTAAAACTCTAGCCTATCATTTTCTAGGTGCAAGGAAAAAGTGTATAAATCATGCTTGGGGGCTCTTCATCTAATGTGGGGTGTATGATATGTTAATAACCCTTGGTTGTGCCATGATGGATATTCACACTCCAGATAGCTTTCTCGTGGGAATTTTTAGACCTTGTCTTGATGCTTATGTGGTACACTTCCTTAGATCATTGGAGATGTTGACTGCACAAATATTTTCATGGAATGTTTTGACACCTAAAATGAGCCTTGGGTGCATGTGTATAAATGTATTCTCGAATGTAATTGAAAAAAGGGGGAGGAGGAGAGGAATAGAAGATTTCTGTAATAACCTGTGTATGAACAATTGCTCCCAGTTGAATGAATTCAGTCCTGTTTATTTTATTTTGTCTCAGTTTGTTAATGTTGCGAATTTCCGTTTAACTGTGGGTGATTGTGTATTGGAGATTTCGTTCTGTCTTAAATTCTGTACCTTGACGGAGAAACCTGTGAATTCTATTCTACTGCAGGTGTGGTCTCTGCGAAAAGAAAACCCGTGGTCATTTAACCTTTCTTATGGTAATTGCAGTCCCGCCTTATTTTAAAAAGAACTACTCTTGTTCGTTGATAACCGGAATTTCGAACCAAGCCAAAAACCGAGTTAATGAGCCAATGGGATAGCGCAACCATGGTTGAACCTTGGGTTGAGCACTGTAGCAGAACTGGAGGCGGATTTGCAAAGGTGGGTTTCCCCCATTCCGCACCACCTTTGGCACACAGTGGTATCCGTAGAGTGTGCAGCGATTCCATTGATCGCTCGACACGTGGCGGATGTGACGGGCCTAGAAACCACCATCCCGCGCGTTAAAAGACTGTCGAGGAACGGGCAGCGGAATCTATACAGGCCATTGATCTGGGGGATGATCATCGGACGGTCCTAGTTTGACAGAGATGCATGATATTTAGTCAGGTACGACGCCGTTGTTGTTTGGTCCGTTGGGTTAGGTGGTGGACCCACGTAATATTGCAAAGACCATTGTTATATATATATATCATCGATATATTACTCCGTCGGGGTATAAGTTTATTATTCATAAAATCTTGTTTCCAAAGCATAGTGTATACCTATAAGTTCGAAGGTTGAATGTTATTTACACGGTGTCGGAATATTCCCTAGTGCGCAGAGATTAATTAAGCACAAATATTATTGTAACGTGAGCGTTTATATGAGGTTATTGGTCATTGGAGTATTTATACAAGGCATTTATATAATTCGATAACATTGTTGAAATATACATATATGTGCGGAAAACCAATATAATACCAAGGTCACGATATACCAATTGAAATTGATAAATAAATTTGAAAGGGAAACGAGGGCAGAGACACGTCGGAGTTGACCATCCCTTGAGTGTATTGACTTTCACTTGTTGCTGCGTCAGATTCCATGTAAAGTAAATTTTGAGTTTCATGTAATCTGCCCAGATGTGGTAGCCTTAAGTCAGAATGATGGCAGACAGCTGTGAATTTCCTTCCTGTCTCGAGATGAATATTAGGCCATCTTTTCCACCTGCAACACGCTGTACAAATGACTACTCTGTTCAGCAAAACGAGATTTATAGTACTAACAAAAATTTAACAATTTGAGAGAGAGGTGAAAATTTTAACAATTTGAGAGAGAGGTGAAAAATTTAACACTTTGACAGAGAGGTGGCCGAAAATCCTATAATATTTCAGGATAAAAACCTCTAATTTGTATTGAGAAGGAGAGTAGAATAATTTATCTGCCCCCTTTTTGAGCAGAGTGTAAGTCCCTAATATAAGTGCACTGCACCTGAAAACATTGTATGACAATAATGGACACTTTCAAGTTTCAACAAAGACAAATAGGAAGTTACAGCAAGAAAAATGGACAGAAACAATCTCTCTACTTGGCACTTGCTTTACAAATTAAATTGAAAAGAGGAATGCATGTCCAGGGCGAAAAAAATGATCTCTGATTGACTCCTATTGAAAGCATCTGCCTTGTTTAAATACTAAATACCATGCTATGCACACAGCCAATACTATAATGCCAGGCCAAACGTGGACAGGGACAATGGTTGCTCCAACAAGGATTGAAACTTGAATCATGGATTCCAAAATAAGAACAGGTTTGGCTATAAAGGGACTGACAGTTCAGTATTTCCCATGAAAGTACTTGTTAATGTTCTAAAAAAAGAGTGTCGCAGGAAGTGGGCCAGAGAAATTATTGACATAAACATTCAAAGGATTCAAGCTTGTAAGCACCCCAACCATTTTAATATTATTGTGAAAGGTCCGATGTTCACTGTTGTGTTAAAAGGTGGAGATTGATTGCCAGGCTAGTAATAGATCCTATTCCAGAAGGGTTGGCAGAACAAAGACTATTAGTCTTTTACAGCTTAATTCAAGCAATTCTTCAATTCTTGGAGAATGTTACCATTTAAAAGATGATTGCAAAGAATCACCTTATTGAAGTTTTTCAGTTTGCCCAAAAGGGATATAATCTGAAATTTAAGTAATTTTCACTTAGATCTAGTTGCTCTTTATCAATGAGACTACCAAGGTCAATTGAGATTCTACCTGTCAGATGGTTAATGGGAACATCGAGAAGCTCTAGAGATGTGCTGTTTCCAATCCCTGGAGAAAGAGGTCCAGTGAAATTATTTGTATAGAGGTCCAAGAGCCCATGGGTTTGGAGCCGACCTAACTCTGAAGGAATCCTTCTAGTCAATCGATTTTCTCCCAAACACAAGTTGAGATTCTCAATTGCCAACCATGGCTAGAATTGGTTCAGACAAAAGCATTTACTAATAAGATCAAACTGAGGAGCAAAGAGAGATTGCAAATATGCAGTGCATCCAAGAAAAGTGTGGGTGACTGGAGTTCAAATGTCCAAGAATCTGAAAGGAAGAACACAACATAGGACAGAGGATAACATGATGTTTTACCATTTTCATAACACCATCAACAATAGAGGAGAGCCCTACACTGAATGGCTTAAACCATCTAAGAGAAATAATGTGGCTTGGGTGGGAAGAACTTCATATATCTATGACGGTTCCATGAAAGCTTTGCAGTTAAACCAATGACCTTAAATCATCCTCTATATGGGGGATTTTAGAATCTAGATGGAAAATTTTATCTTTAGATTAGGGTACAAAAAGTTAATCGATATTTAAGTTGCACTAAGGTGTTATGCCAAACCAAACCACATGTGAGAAATACAAAAGAGAGAAGATTGTTGATACTAGCAGGGAAGTAATGGCATGTAACATAACTCCTCATATCTGTGAATGAAATTCATAAAACCATCGTGATGATTGTTATGATGGGAACACTTTGGTGCATTCACAGGAAGCAGCAAGTAATTCGGCCCAAGCCTATGCCTCTGCGTGTCAGAGTATGAGAAAACTCGAGTCTGGAACATTTTATCATCGGTGTAGTAGATACCGGGCACAATAACTCCAGGGCAAAAAGGATCCAATTTTCAACCATGGTTCAATGCAAAAAGCTTGAAACTGAAGAGCATATAAAGTTGAATTACTAACAGAACTTGAAAATTGTGAAGCAAGAAGAATTTATATTACAGATTATATGATTGATAAATTCAGTCTTAAGTATTTTATATGTACTTTACCTGCAAAGGAAATAGATTCTTTGGCCATATTTTAGTATCGTCAAGAGGATCAAAGTCGAACCTATCTTCATTTGCAGGATCCATAGTTTGAATGCATAGCTTCCATTCAAGATAGTTACCAGAAGCTATGGCATCATATAAATATTTGGTAGCATGACTGTGATTGGTACCTCCAACAATTACAGCCTTCTCATCAAGCAAAAACTTGAGTTCAGCAATCTGAAAATCCTGGATCAGTATCAAGTTTAGGTGTTTTCCTTGCAGTGATAATGACACCAATTCAAACCTATTGTTGCTAGCAAGGATAGTGTTATAAAGTTGTTAGCTAAATGAATTACAATAGCGATAATGGGGAAAGATAGGTAAACTTTGATAGCTTTCAGGCTTTGTCATTGCAGTGTAAGATGAGAAATGGAATTAGAATGAGCATTTAGATAATTAACTCATTCTATAAGAAGAAAGTAACACAACATAATTGCCCTTAAAAAACAGAGCATCGATTGATTTATGAATTCTGTTTATAACTCTTTAGAACAATCAGTGAAAGCATAAGATATGAAATGGAACTGAGAAGACATTCAATGAAATGAAACACGAAGGAGATACAATACTATAAAGCCATACCACATGAATCCAAAAATTCTTACTACAACTGCCTCTGTATTATCAAAAAAAAAACTCCAAGTACAATATCTCTCCTATGATATATCCAATATCCAACCCCCCTCTATTACAAAAACATTTCTTTTTTATAGGCCAAATTACAACGGCCTATTTTTCCAAAACAATAAATTTATATTTGCAAAAATAAAAATAAAAATGATATCAAGGTGGCCAAAATATAAATACTTGCAAAAAGACTCTGATGGCACATTTTTTGAGCTACAAACTCTGATTTATATGTCCAATTTGAAAAATAGGAAATCCAACTACCACAAAAACATTCAAAATCAAATGCACTTCATGTGTTAGCCATTGCTCTGGTGTAAATTTGTTGACTTGAGTGAACAGAAACCATCCTGATTGAACTCCGTGCCATTAGATCCTCGATATCCTTTCTAGCAAGCGAACCATTAATCTAAAAATTCAAGGAAAACATTAACATTAGTGAGAAGAACCACATACGTTTCTTCAAAACATATTCATAAAAAAGGAACCAATTCTTCTTGCTTTTCGTGATTAAATGGACCAACTTCAAAAGAACCACAGTAGAAGGCATCCAACATAAGTGTTGAGGTAAGGGATGCCCTTATATTCAAAATGTATATATGTGTTGAGGTAAGGGGTACATATAGTTATATAGGTATGTAATTATATTGTTTTTATGGAAGAAATACCAAATTAATGTTTGAATGAAACACAACTACAAAAAGATAAATGGCTAGTGAAAGAAACTTACACCAAAAAGTAGGTAGCAAAAAAGGTTGAGTTATCTCGAACAT
The DNA here is from genome assembly GCA_034641835.2 of Pinus albicaulis. Lineage (NCBI taxonomy): Eukaryota > Viridiplantae > Streptophyta > Pinopsida > Pinales > Pinaceae > Pinus > Pinus albicaulis. The sequence continues at coordinate 1,330,461,836 of CM076582.1, read as the reverse complement.
TCACCATTTGAAGTATTCACTATACCTAAAGCCAAAAAGTACAAAATTAACATCAGATTCATACAAACAAATCAACAAAAATATAACCAAAAACTATTTATAAATAATCCAACATAAGGAAAGTGAACGAAGAATGTTTTGAAAATTAACCTTGTTTAAATTTTTCACAAAATCTGAAAAAACTTTGTAATCACTTTCTTCTAATTTGTATGTATCATTCTTAGCATTGTATGATAAGTTTGCGATTTCTATAACAGATTCAAGTTGTACAAAAGCATGATCAGTCAAATCATACTTATACACGTGTTGCCCCTTCATTCTACTATACCAACATAATTGAAGCTCGATGCCTTCTAATCTATCCAAAAGGTCGATGTCATTATGGTAATCAAACACCCTATTACCATCCTTCTTCCTTATTCTTTGAACCCTTCCAATGTACCACATTCCACAAGAAACACCTTGTTTTGTACTTCGAGGAACACCTTTTCTTGCAGTACGTTCAGTGGGAGGCATTGAGTTGTTTTCAAACAACACCCCACAATCTGATCCAATTCCAAAGCCAATTGAAACACCCTTTTGTAGAGTATTCCCATCTCGCCTAAAGTATACCCCACTTCTCACTTTTGTCAACCTATCTTTGGATAATGTTGGATTTCCATTCAACTGACTAACCAAACATGCTTTGAACATATCCTTACCATCAAGATTCACCACTGGTTTTATAAGTTTTTCTTACATTTTCATCAGTGGAATCTAAAATTTCATCCAACTCGTGTCTCCACTCACTTTCCATTATTTGCAATTCACTTTCATTGTGTACCAATGAAGATGAAGATTGAAATATAGAGTTGGAAAATCTCGGTGGAGAATCATCAACTACTTCATCCACAATTTGAAATGTTGAATAATCTTTATCCTCTGTCCATGGTTTAACCCACCAAGAACATTGAGTTTAATTTTCTGGTTTCATTCCAAGAGTTGATAAAATGTCTTGTGCATCCTTCAATCCATTCTTAAGGGCTTCTACAATTTTAGCGTCTGTGGATATTGAATCATATTGCGACAATATGTCAGTATTTTGTATTGTTTCTTGGTGCAATTTATTCCAAATGTTTTCTTGCTTCTTATGGGATTTATTAAAATGAAGCCCTTGGGAATTTGATTCTTCTTCAACAACTCTATTAAGGTTTCCAACAGCATGAAGCAAGTCAGTGAAATCATAAGCCCTCTCCATTCCAACCATCCCACCAACTTTGCTAAAGAAGTTCTCACATACATCTGACCCAGTCAAGTGCAAAACACATGGCAAGTTAGAGTATTGATCTCGAAAAAATCTCATCAACAAAACTGCAAAATGACAAGAAATTCTCACATCTTGATATGCCTCTCTGCTGATGAAATTTATGTTGACATTAGTATGAGATTGTTTTTGTACCCAAAATAACCATAATGTGAAGAAATGATGAACTCGTGAAGCATTTCGCACTCTTTCCCAGAGGCTCAAACTACGAGACATAAAGATGTCAATGTAGTTAGCAACAATCCTTAGGTAAGTCTCTGTAGCTAGTGTCCTCTCTAACTTTCCACTTGGTGTACTTCTCAACTCTTTCAAACACCTCTGAACATGCCTTGAAGCAATTCGTTGTGCGGAACCCCAATTTTGTCGATCCATCCTCTCTATATCTTCACACTTAAGCTTGTGATCATCCATTTTAAAAGTGTGATAAACCATTCTGACATGGCCAAAACTTATGTACTCATTTCCTAAAACCAATTCTCGTCGACCGCTAAACAAAGGATTCACTAGCTTTTTGCCGTTGTGGATGTAATCTTGGTCATGCAATCCCGTTACATTGCAACCATTGTACAACCCAGTTAGCCTCCACCCTTCCCAAGGAATTTGATATCGAAGACCTGATGTTGAAGAATAATCCTTCAACATAAGTTGTCTTCTTCTGCTATCTCCATCCGAGGAATGACCAACAATAAGTCCCAAATTGTTTTCTACGTGTTTCTTCCACATAAATTCTACCTTTTCCCATTGTTGATAAACAAAATTTGCATTGAATTTATTGCATGTTGGATGAACAACCACAACCAAACGAGGAAGTTTTTCATGTAAAGGGTTTGCAATAATAACACGTGCATAATGTCCAATAACATTGTTTTTAAAAGAATGTGTTATAATCTCATAGCCTGCATCTCCCTCACCAACTGTCACCAAGAAATGTGATTGGCATTGATGTTCTTCTTTCAAACCACAAAACCCCACCAGTGTATCACTTTTTGCTACCCACCTAACATATTTTTTCACAATTGTTTCATCTTCTGCAAGGCATACAGGAATTGGTCCATATATACCATGTTTGGCTTTATAAGAAGCATAATTTTTTCCAACTGCCTCAAAAATGTGTTCGTGCTCCCCTGGAATATATGTCAATGACTTTCTAACTTTCCTTAAAGTTGTAGATATTGAAGGACCATCCATATTCAAGCTAATAAAGTTATGTAATCTAGGACCTCCCCATAACTTGATCATCTCATAAAGGGATTTTGTGGATGTACTATACCTTCTCCCTGCTTTTTCATGAATCAAGTTATGAAATATATCCTTGACAAATTCCCAAACTGCATCTTTACCTTGTAATTTTCCTTGCTTATGTGCCTCACAAACATCCTTACAAACCTAAAGACATCCTTCCTTTCTGTCGATTCAAACAAATTTTCCTTTAGAGATCTCATTCTAATAGAGAGTGTAGCAACCTTTGTCCTCTCCCACCAAAGAGCTCGCATTGTTGATCTATGGTTAGCAATTGTAACCCTTGCAGCATTCTTCAATTCATTTTGAGTCAAATAGTCCAATCTTCTACCTTTTCCTGTATCTCGTTCACTTCTTTTATTGGTGCACCTTGATTCACGATATAATCGCATCCTGAAGTCATTACATTCTGGAACCAACTTACAAAATCTACATGTTAATGAATCAAAAGGGGTCCCTGTTTCAGAACCCCTCTGGCATGGAATATGCCTATATGTACCATCAATACGACATTCAATACCCTCATAACATAGCATGATCTTAGTATGCTTCTCTATGGCCCATAATTTTCCACCCCTTTGATCATCCATTAGGACCTTTGTTTCCAATCTCTCCCCATTTCTATCAATATAAGGATACCAATACCCCCAACATTGTAGTAACAAGGGAGACAATTGAGCTATAACAAGATGACAACATAATAAATAAATAAATAAATAAATAAATAATTAATTAGAAGTACGATAAATAAAATAATATACAAATTCCTATTCAAGTTTAGTCTAAACTATTAATTAACCACTAATTAACACACCTGAAGTAGGAGTTTCACTTGTAGAACCCCTATGTAATACTGATGGTGATGATGGCACTAAGAACCTAGTCAAACTTTGATGGGACTTATCATTGGTAGGCTTCTTAGGTCTCCCAACTATGCCACTCCTCAGCCCAATCTCCTGATGTGAAGCCTCATTTGTCGTAGTAGTAGTGTGTTTCTTTGATTTCATGTGTTCATTTAAAGAACTGACAATATTACCACTTGTCGGAACCAAACAAAACCATTTATTGCATCGTGTACATTCAACTCTCACTTTTTTCATGTCCTTATAGTCTGCAAGTGTTGCTTCCACCACCTTGAACAAATTAGGCTCTTGTGTCTTGTTGAAATCATCTAGAAGTTTGATTGCTTGATCAATATGAAATCGATCTCCAACCACCGTTGTTTGTTGTATTTTTTTACATGAAGGAATTTCACTACCACTTGGCATTGAAAGGCGTTGTTGATGGGACGTTGTTTTCATATGATGGTTTTTGAAGTTGCGCATTGTTCGCGCTACCAAGGATACATCACCTGTTCCATAATCAATGCCACAAATTTCACAATGGATCTTTATTTTAGATTCTCCCTTTTCTGAATATACTTTGAGAGTAAGTTTCTCATTGACAAACTCTTCCATTAAACTTTTCACTTTTTTTTCCCAAGATGCCAATACACAAGAATCAACAATTGTGCTTCTTCCACTGACAAAGGCATATTTTCAACTCTTGGTTGTTTATGCATAGGTTCCTCCACATTCTCTTCAATGTTTTCAAAGATTGGTATTGCTTCCACTGCGTTTGCACACCTTGTTTCCACATCAAATGTGTCTAGTTTCCTCTTGATGCCTAAAAGTGTTGTATAAACTTTCCATTTCTTCTCTTGCTTTGGATTTACAGCTACTCCATCATGGATAAAATCAAAAGGGTATTCAACGATTCCATCATCCACAATTTCATCACGGATTTCAGCAAATGTACAACCTTCTTGACACCTGACAATGCCAATGACAGGTTCCTCTTCATCGATAGTAATTTTATAAGACAAGTCCATCTGTTTTTGCACATAAATAAATGAAAAAGTAAGTAAAATTCCACAAACATATTGGTTTCTCCAAAAAACATGAATAACTCTTACTATTGCGATGAAACACTTTGATTCAAAATGTACTATCGATGGATTCCTCAAATGGAACTAAAACCAGAAATAAAACAGAGTACTAAAACAAATTTGAGAGTTGATTTATTGAGTCAAACATTGACAAACTTATGAGCAAGCTTAAGCTCTAAATCTGCCTCAATTTTGGACTTATTTACATCATTTTTTGTGTCCTAAAGAGGTCAAAACCGTGTCAAAACCAAACCATCATAGCTTTTATTGTTCGTTGGTATGAAATGGATTCTAAAGTTTTGAGTTCTTCGAGACTCTGCTCATCTAGGTCTTGGCTCTTAGTTTCCCAATTCTGATTTTTCTTTGATATATAAAGAAATTCTTCGTATTTTACTGATTGAGAATAAAAGAAATAGAAAGGAAAAATACAAAGATTAAGTGCTCATTTATGCATGCAGTGACCTGATGTAAATTGTTAAGTTGAATCAGCTTTTACATTCCTTGATAATCCCTGATAATTAGAAGGTTTTAGGACGTAAACATGGACTTGGGACCTGCTTGCAAACATATTTGCCCCTTTGAAACTCATATCATTTAGATAGGGCAGAGATAACAGTGATTTCCAAAGCCACTGCTTAATATTTCAGCAAATATCACCAGTGAATGAACACCACATTTAAAACAAGGCCCAGTTTGAAAGAGACTACTAATAAAATCAAATAATAGCAGCATACATCTTATGCACGTAAAAATCCAGTCAATCAATGCACTAATCATTTCTCATTCCTTCAGATCATCTAGAATATGGAACGTGATACATAGATTGCAGACCTGCAAAGGATTCCTATGTTTGAGAAACAATGTAATGAGGCATTCAAATTATAAATAGATTTTGAACATAGCCATGTGATTCTCAAATTTTTTGTTGCAATGCCTGCTTAGAAATACCCCTTTTGAAATTCTGGGCAGTTTTACAAAGCCCTAATTACAGAGATTAGGCTGCAGGTCCTATCAAGGATAGAAAAGGTACTGAAAGAGCATTTTAGCTCTGTTTCAATAGACTGAATGAGTAAGGGAAGAACCCTCTCAAGACCGCACTCTCTGGCAAGTTTTTTTGCTTCTCCATCAACTCTAATATCTGATTATAAGCTACAGACCTATCCACTGGAGATCAAGGTCATAAATAAGTCTGTTTCTATGGAGCGAAAGGATAATCAATCCCATCAAAGCAAGCTGCATTCTATGGTATAGGAGCAAAGTTCAAAAAGCCTACAAATATCTCCAAATCTCTGGTATGCATATCCTGTTTCTGTTACAAATTGTTAATGGGCATTAGAAGGTGTCAAATGCCTATCTAGAATCCCTTGAAAGAGACAAAATCATCTATGGTATGGTTCTGTGCATTTGTATGCCCTAGAAGAAGTGTCAAATACTCTTTATACCCGATTCAACCTAGTAACTAAGTGTCTTGATGATAAAACAGAACTAAATAACAATACTAATGCTCCAAGTTAACTCACAAGAAAGTGTCAAGAATTGCCAAGAAATCAAGTAATAAATTCTATATCTGTTTTGCCTTAGATTTCTCAACATGATATCATAGGTAAGGCTTTGGACAATGGGCAGAAAGAAAATCAGTTTGGCATTACTATACCTCAAGAAAGATCGAGTTCCCTAGACCGAAATTGTGGAAGCAAGAAGTAGAAATTCTGGGCAGTTTTACAAAGCCCTAATTACAGATATTAGGCTACAGGTCCTATCAAGGATAGAAAAGGTACTGAAAGATCATTTTAGCTCTGTTTCAAGAGACTGAATGAATAAGGGAAGAACCCTTTCAAGACCGCACTCTCTAGCTAGTATTTTTGCTTCTCCATCAGCTCTAATCTCTGATTATAAGCTGCAGACCTATCCACTGGAGATCAAGGTCATAAATAAGTCTGTTTCTATGGAGCGAAAGGCTAATCAATCCCATCAAAGCAAGCTGCATTCTATGGTATAGGAGCAAAGTTCAAAAAGTCTACAAATATCTCACATACCAGTTGAAGCAATCGCAGCTGAAAACTCAGAATCGTGTTTACTTCCCTAACCCCGCTCCTCCAGTCCAAGCCAATCGAACCAAAACTCCAACCAAAGCTCAAAATCAGATTTTCCTCTTCTCTCGTGCTCCTCCGCGCTCTGTCTTCCCACCTTGCTCTGCTCCAAATGCACCTTCATAGACCAAATAGACAAAAGCAGTAGGCTATCGACTGTGGTAAGGCTATTGACTTCAAACGCTGGTGAGGCACGCTTCCCTGAATGAATGAATCTATCAATGCGTGCATCCGGCTCCATCCACGACAGCTAACTGGCACCCCATCCTTTGTATGATAATGAAATGCATCTATTACACAATCTCCAAGAAGCTTATAGATCTCCAAGCGTATAGAGATGAAAGTGTAGATGCCGAGTAAAAGGTGGACAATACCTCAGACTAAAAGGGAAGGTGAGTTGTGCTCCAAATGCACCAGTCGAACCAAAACCTTGCTCTGCTCCAAATGCACCAGTCGAACCAAAAATCGCATTTTCAAACCAAAAATCGCATTTTCCCCCTCGCGGTCTTTGCCTTCTCGCCTTTCCACGACTTTCCTAACTCCGCTTGGCCATAAAAATTTAAAAAAAATACCTCAAAATATAAATATTATATATAATAAATAAAAAAAACCCCTCCCCTCTAGTTATAAAGGCAATATAATGTTTTTTGATTTTTTGATTTTTTTTACCCCAATATGAACGCACGTGATATAATATTGGTTTTTGAGTGACACCCCCGTGATTAAAATTGACAATTTATTAATTCCAAATACCTTAATTGATTTAGGTGCAATAATAAATGTTATGAAAATGGACACAATGCAAAGTTTAAATCTACACAATCTTCGATCAACACCTACAACAACTGAATAAACTAATAAATTTAGAATCAAATCAAAAGGTGTAATTGAGGATTTAATAGTTTCCTTGGATTCCTGGGAATATCAAGTAGACTTCTTAGTTCTATAACCCAAATAAATTTTGGTGGACATCCCCTTATCCTCGAAAGGCCATGGCTAGCTACTATCAATGCAATCATTAGCTGTAGATTATGGAAATTAACAATCTCTATAGGAAATGAAAGTAAGAAAATAACACTATATCCCCCAATTAAAACTTCAAATGAAGTAAAAGAATTGTCATGGCTTGAAGAAACAAATTTAGGAGAAGAGATGATACAACCAATATTAACTATTAATCAAGCTATTTTTTTTGGGGATGAAACAAATGAAAATTTCTTATATTACTTCATTTCTAGTCCTAATATTGTAAAATAATTAAGAATAATTTAATATGTTGTAACAAACAATATTTTCAAGAAAATTGCATGATCAATTCTTTACAATCTTCTTTTCAACAAACGCTATAAATTCAATGGTAAATTCAAATTCTAAAACTATTGAACTTGAACAAGGAAAAATTGTAAACATCGCGTCCACATTGGAAGTATCTAAAAAATATCAATTAATTCAAGTGATAAAGAAGTATTCCAAAGCTTTTGCTTGGGATTACAAAGATATGCAAGGTATTCACCCTAGTACATGTATTCATCATATCTATTTGGAAGAAAATGCTAGGCCTATAAGGAAGCCTTAGTGGCAAATGAATCCAATGTTGAAATAGATAGTAAAAGATGAACTTCATAAATTACTAAAAGTGGATTTTATATACCCTATAGTTGATAGTCAATGGGTTTATCCCTTAGTTGTAGTACCCAAGAAGAATGGAAAACGACGAGTATGTGTAGATTACAAATAATTGAATAAAGCCGCTCTTAAGGATCACTTTTTATTGCGATTCATAGATCAAGTTTTATATACCTTGAGAGGAAATAAATATTTCTCTTTTCTAGATGGATTTAGAGGTTATAATCAAACAAAGAAGCTATAGAGGACCCCGAAAAAACTACTTTCACATGTCCTTAGGGAACATATTCCTATAAGGTTTACCCTTTGGCTTGTGCAATGCACCCACACGGGCTTCACTCAATGAACCTGTGACCTATCACGTGCGTTCGTGGCATATTAAAAAATACCCTTAATTTGACTACATATTGGAAAATACTGCTAAAAAATTGATTATTTAACCCCCTATCAATACGAACCTAAAACACCTTCCCAATTTAAAATACCACTAATTTCACTAGATATTGTAGCTATCCATTTTTTCATTAACTTTTAGCTCCATTTTTTGTACATGCCAATATAAAAACCCTTTAACCCCTATATATCCCTTATACATTATGCCATTTTTTTCCTTAAATATATATCCCCCAATATGAATGCATGTGGTATGGTATTTCTTTGTTGAGAATGCAGCAAGATGATGGAGCTTAGTGAAATGAAGTCGCCTTCACTAAGTGGGCCCGCAGGCAAATTCTGGCGCAAAGTCTATTTTTAGACATACAGAGCATAATTTGGGAATTCCAGTTGGAGATTCTTGAAGTATGCGACATGTTGGTAAAAATAGATGAGACCCTTATTTTTAGGACCCAGGCTATTTTTAGACTGTGTCTCCTAAAAATATGGAAGTCAAATATTATTTACTCTTAATAATATTTTGACTATAAACAGCAGTTTACTCTCTTGGAGCACTTCAGTTTGAGTCATGGAGGTGACTCATGCAACTGATGAGGAGTCACTATTCTTTGGGAGGATTAATATCTTGTCGGGATTTAAATGACTTGTAGCTAGTTTTGGAGGAGCAGATCTGACACAGAGCAAGAAGTTTATTTTGTTAACTGTTGATAAGTTAACCAAATAATCAATTAAGAAGTTAGGAGGATATGGATTAGCTAATGAACACTGGCTAGGACTGTTGAGCCAACTTGAACCACTTGTTGATTACATATGTTGATTCCGCCGTGGAGAACTATGAGATAGTGAAGAGTAAAGAGAAGCTGTCAGCAGGAGGATCGCTTTTGTATGGATTTGCATTACACTTGGAGGAATTGTCCATGACACCATGGCAACAAGCCAAGGAGATTCGAACCTTGGATCTCTACATAGACAGGCCATGATTGCGCAATAGAGGCAAGGCAATTAGCAGTGAGTTTTGAACCAGTAACCTGTTCAAAACTGAGCTAGATTGTGTGTGACTTTATGAGAAAGTACCGAGTACTTGTGAGGAGTATTGTACTTGTTTTGTTACATGATTTCTCCATTATAATATACACAATAGCTGCGGGGTTTTCAGCTATAGGCTTTCCCCATACATACCGAGTTAATGTGTGATTGATTTGATGTGAGATTGCTTCTATTATTTCCGCATGTGACAATTAATTGTAGATGAGATTATGTGTTATGCATGCAATTCGAAATTGATGTGTAATCGGGTTAATCTCCATTGAATAAGTGATTTATTCAGCTAATTTCTACATGGTATCGGAGAGAGATTAATTGTCGAGATCTATTACGGTGATTGCAAACTTATTTCCTCGGACAGAGTCTGCATACGGGCCAGGAAGCCTCCGGATTCATCTTTCTTCGGAAAGTGAAAGGTCTGGTAAAATCCCCTTGCAGTCAATCTCTGATTTGGAAATAATTTGTTCTCAAGTGTAGATCGGAAGCGATAGAGCTTGGAGTTTGGAATTCAAATTTTGCAGCAGCTTTGTTTTCTTGGTGGCGGTGTTGAAAATGTCTTTCAACGGTTTGCGACTCGAATATGCTCTTGAAGGCAGTTCGAATTATGTTGCATGGAAGGATCGCATGGAAGCAGTATTAGAAGATAATGGTCTCAAGGAGTTCGTAGATACGGATGTCCAAAAGCCCACTGATCCTGCTGAAGTCGAAGCATGGCAAAAGAAGATGGCGAAGTGTCGAAGGATCCTGTTGGAGGGCGTCAAGGATCATATTGTATCCAGCCTGCATGGAAAGGCTACTCCATATTTAATGTGGAAAGATTTGACGGATCTATTCCAGAGTAAGAGTGACCAAAGGAAGCTGGCGCTCAAAGATAAGCTCAGGAACATCAAGATGGAGAAGGGCGACAGTATCGTCAAATACCTCACGAAGTTCACTCAGTGCAGAGATGAACTGGGAAGTGTGGGGGTGACTGTCGAAGACGAGGACATGGTCGACCTAGCTCTCCTTGGTCTTCCGAAGGCTTGGCACTCATATCAAGATAGTGTCAATGGTCGAGAGAAGCTACCAGGATGGGAGCGCCTTTGGGCGGATCTCATGCAGGAGGAGATAAGGAGGACTACTCGAGATGGATCTTCATCAAAGGGAGCTGATGAAGAAAACTGCGCTTGGGTGTCCAAAGCAAAGAAGGGGAAGGGTAAGAAAACCTCTCATTCTGGTGCTAAGGGCAAGAAGCAGGATATGGCGAAAGTGAAGTGTTTTCACTGCCATGATCACGGACATTATGCTACCAATTGTCCAAAGAAGAAGAACAAGCAAGCGGGAAGATCTGCAGATGGAGAAGCTTTGGCTTCACAGTTCGAGCTTGACTTTTCACTGATTGCATGCTTGGTTTCAAGTGTGATGGGATCGGTGTGGTTCTTGGACAGCGGCGCGTCATTTCATATGACGGGAGATCGGGAGTTGTTCTCAGATCTGGAGGACAAGGATTTGGGTATGCACATCGAGATGGGCGATGACGGTAGATACAGTGCGACTGGTATCGGTACCGTATCCTTTCAGAGGGAGTCTGGTAAACCCTTTGTCTTAAAGGATGTCACGCATGTACCTGGATTGAAGAAGAACCTGATTTCAGTAGCGATGTTGGAGGATAAGGGTTATGATGTGGTCTTCAGCGAAGGAAAAGCTTTCCTGCGCAGTAAGACTACTGGAGAGACCCGGAAGATAGGGGTTCGAACTCAGAACCTTTATCAGTTGCAGGTAGATGACTGCGTAGCTATGGCATGCAAGGCGAGAGAAGTGGTGAGCCGGGATGATGAGGGCGAACTATGGCACAGGAGATTGGGCCATCTTCACCATGGAGCTTTGAAGATTCTGCAGCAGATTTCTACTGGACTTCCTAAGGGCACCCTTGCGCAGTCAGATCAGTGCAAGGGGTGTACTTTAGGGAAGTATGTGAAAGCCACCTTTCACGAGAAGGATAGTCGCGCCACGACGATCCTCGAGAGAGTTCACACAGACGTGTGTGGTCCTTTCTCAGTTGCTTCGACAGCAAAGCACAGGTATTATGTGATCTTTGTTGATGATTTCTCTCGAAAGTGCTGGATCTTCTTCATGCAGAAGAAGAGCGATACATTCGCGAAGTTCTGTGAGTTTAAAGCACTGGTCAAGAAGGAGTCGGGAAGAAGGTGATTGCTCTAAGGAGTGATAACGGTGGTGAATTCATCCTCATTGAATTCAAGGAGTTCTCGCAGCGTTTTTAAGGATTTGAGAGCCCATCTGACCCGCAACCCACAAAGCAGAATCTGGGTGGCCGAGCTTGGAAGAACGTAATCCATCAGGTACGCACGTTGATGTTGCATGATCAGGGCCTACCCCTTCACTTGTGGGTCGAGGCATGCAATACAGCAGTGTATGTGCAGAACCGTTGTCCTCACAAGGTTCTTGGCATGAGTACACCAGAGGAGGCTTATTCTGGCAAGAGGCCTGATATTTCCCATTTGCGGGTTTTCGGATCTCCTGTCTACATGCATGTGACGAAGGATGCAAGAAGGAAGCTGGATCCAACTGCTGAAGTTGGAATATTTGTGGGGTACACTGATACACCTCACAACTATCGGGTGTATGCGCCAGACAGTCGCAAGACTGTTGTGCGACGGGATATAAAATTCCAGGAGGAGAAAGCCATGCAGTGTTCGCTTGAGAGGGAGCTACACTTGCATGCAGATGAGGAGCCGTTAGTTCCTAAGGAGGAGCTTCCGGATGTGGATCAGCCACAAGAGGAGGTTCAGAAGGTGGAAGAAACCACCCAGGCAGCGCCAACCATCAGAGGGCGCATGCGCACCAGCGTGCTTCGAGCGACTCGTTCGGGATGTACAGAGGTTGCCAGGTGGACTCACCTGCCAGACAATGCTGCATGAGACAAGCCACTGGATTCAGAGACCTGGATACATGGCTCTTATGAGTCAATGTGTTGTGACAGAGCCATCCTCTTTTGAGGAAGCTGTGGAGGAACCCGCATGGGTCGATGCCATGATCGAAGAATATGATTCGATCATCAGGAACAGTGCATGGGAGATTGTCCCAAGACCGGTTGGGAAATCAGTTGTAGGTTCGCGATGGATCTACAAGGTGAAGCAGGCGGCTGACGGGAGTGTGGAGAAGTACAAGGCGAGATTTGTCGCCCGTGGCTTCTCACACATCGAGGGGATTGACTATGAGGAGACTTTTGCACCTGTCGCAAGGTACTCTTCCATACGGACGATCCTTGCTCTCTCAGCGCAGATGGGGTGGCACATTCATCAGATGGATGTGAAGACTGCGCTCCTCAATGGAGTTATTGAGGAAGAGGTGTACATAGAGCAGCCTGAAGGTTTTGAGATCTTCAGCAGTGAGTCGCATGTGTGCCGACTCAAGAGAGCACTGCACGGGCTGAAGCAAGCACCTCGTGCTTGGTACACTCGGATAGACAGCTACTTCACCGGGCTTGGATTCTCCAAGAGTGAGGCGGATCCAAACCTGTACCCGATTGTGGTGGAGGGGAAGCTGTTGATCATCGTACTGTATGTAGATGATCTGATTTTGACTGGCGATGAGCAGTTGATACTTTCATGCAAGGAGGATCTTGCACGAGAGTTTGAGATGAAGGACTCGGGCATCCTTCATTATTTCCTGGGATTGGAGATTTGGCAGCGTAGTGGAGGACTGCTTGTTTCTCAGGGCAAGTATGCTCGGGAGATTCTGGAGAGGTTCAACATGCAAGGCTGCAAGCCTGTTGACACTCCTCTTCCTGGTGGTTGGAGGAAGGAGGATGCTACTTCAGCGGAGGTAGTGGATGCCACTGTCTATCGACAGTTGGTGGGGTCGCTTATGTATCCGGTCAATACACGACCCGATATATGCTATGCAGTTAACCAGCTTTCGCAAGCTATGGTTAAGCCTACCAAGCTCTTTTGGAAGGCAGGCAAGCATGTATTGCGCTATATTAGAGGCACATCGGGATATGGTCTATGGTACAAACAGGAGGATGGAGCGAAGCTTTTTGGCTTCACTGATGCAGATTGGGCAGGGAGCCCAACGGACCGGAAGAGCACTTCTGGAGGAGTTTTCAGCATTGGGTCGACAGCAGTTTCCTGGTACAGCAGGAAGCAGAGATCCGCGGCACTCAGTTCAGCAGAGGCCGAGTACATGGCAGCAAGTTTGGCTGCATGCGAGGCTATTTGGATGAGGAAGATCCTCGCAGGTTTGTTCAGGTTGCATTTGGAGCCTACAGTGATCTACTGTGATAACCAGAGCTGCATCAAGCTCTCGGCTAATCCAGTATTTCATGATAGGTCCAAACATATCGACATCGGGTACCATCACATCAGAGATTGTGTTCAGCGGAGGATCATGATGCTTTCATATGTTCCCACGGAGGATCAGGATGCCGACATCCTGACGAAGGCGCTCACCAGGAGCAAGTTCGAATTCCACAGAGGCAGGATAGGGGTTGCAGATAATCCATATCTTGCCGAGAGGGAGTGTTGAGAATGCAGCAAGATGATGGAGCTTAGTGAAATGAAGTCGCCTTCACTAAGTGGGCCCGCAGGCAAATTCTGGCGCAAAGTCTATTTTTAGACTATGTCTATTTTTAGACATACGGAGCATAATTTGGGAATTCCAGTTGGAGATCCTTGAAGTATGCGACATGTTGGTAAAAATAGATGAGATTCATATTTTTAGGTCACAGGCTATTTTTAGACTGCCTCTCCTAAAAATATGGAAGTCAAATATTATTTACCCTTAATAATATTTAGACTATAAACAGCAGTTTACTCTCTTGGAGCACTTCAGTTCGAGTCATGGAGGTGGCTCATGCAACTGACAGGGGAATCACGTGGTTCCTAGGGTTTGATGGCATCTTGCACATAGTTGACTTGATTGGACTTGATGGCGAAGTTTTGGAGGAGTTAACGGGACAGATGGTGGAGTTGTGTTACTGTTTATTTTAGTTGAACTAGTTGAGATTAGTTTAACTAGCTAATCAATTAGTTATTGGTGGAGTGAATTAAATATTATTTAATTCACTAATTAGTAACTCATTGGTCAGCTCGAACACTTCGATTCACTACGATGCATGATCGGTTCGATGGAGACCGGTGGAAGAGGTAGATGAAAGGGTGAGTAAAGCTATGAGTTGGAGGATCGGTTTTGCATGGGATTTGCATTACATATGGAGGGTGTCCATGACAATGCTTGTGATCAAATGAGGATTCGAACCTTGGATCTCTTCTCTGCAGAGCCATGATTTCGCAATAGAGGCAAGGCAATTGGTGGGGAGTTTTGAACCGGTGACTTGTTCAAAACTAAGCTAGATTGTGTGTGACTTTATGAGAAAGTACTGAGTACTTGTGAGGAGTATTGTACTTGTTTGGTTACATGATTTCTCCATTATAATATACACAATAGCTGCGGGGTTTTCAGCTCTAGGCTTTCCCCATACATACTGAGTTAATGTGTGATTGATTTGATGTGAGATTGCTTCTATTATTTCCGCATGTGACAATTAATTGTAGATGAGATTATGTGTTATGCATGCAATTCGAAATTGATGTGTAATCGGGTTAATATCCATTGAATAAGTGATTTATTCAGCTAATTTCTACATTCTTCGCTAGTGAATCCCTCGTGAATGAACCAGTCACATTCCAAAGAAACATTATGGCCATATTTGCTGATTTAATTCATTAATTTCTTGGAGTTTATATGGAAGATTTCTTTATCTATGTTGATACTTTTGAAGAATCCTTAACCAGTCTTGAATTTTTTTGAAAAATGTATAGAAAATAACTTGGCCCTCATCAATAAAAAGTGTTTATGTTACTAACATAAGGCATTGCTTTGGGACATCATGTTTCTGCTGCAAGAATTACTATAGATCTAGCAAAGATTGAAATTATTATTAGTTTTCTCAGTCCATCAAAGAAACGAGAAGTCCAAAAATTCCTAGGTTGTGTTGGCTATTACCATAGATTCGTTGAAAATTCTAGTAAAATAGCCATGCATATTTTTAAAATACTTGCCAAAGACATAGAATTTTATTGGAATTCCAACTGTCAAACTGCTTTTGGAGCCATCAAAGAAAAATTATCTATTGCACCGGTTTTAAGAGGACCTAATTGGTCCTTACTGCATTTGGTATTGTATTAGGGGCATCATTAGGTCAAAAAGAATATCTTAAGACCTATGCTTTTTACTTTATTAGTAAACGCTTAACCCCAACTGAGCTAAAATATATTGTTACCGGGAAAGAAATGTTAGTAGCTATGCTGCAATAAATAAATTTCGACACTATGTCACAGGTTACAAAGTATTTATTCACATCTACCACTCTTATATTAAATATTTAGTGAATAAACCTATTAATAATGGAAGAATTACATGATGGTTGTTACTTTTGCAAGTATTCAACATCACTATTAACAATCGTCCTGGAAGGGAAAATCAGGTAACATAATTTCTATCCTTGCGAGACTGTTTCATTATTTGATGATTTTCCAGATAAGCATTTATTTTCTATGTCAATTAAAATACTGTGGTTTTATAATGTGGCAAATTTTCTATCTTTAGGAAAATTACCACCTCATTTTACTTCCAAGGAGAAAAAGAAAATAATCAAGTAAAGTGAAAGATATAGCTAGATTAATGGAAATATTTTCTACACAAGATCTGATTTTGTTATTATAAAATGTGTTAGAGAAGATGAAATGTTTGATATTCCTAACTCATGTCACAATGGACCTTGTGGTGGGCATTTGCAGACAAAATAAAAACCTTTGAAATACTTAATTAAGGCTATTATTAACCATCCTTGTTCAAAGCTACAAGACAATATGTTTGAAGCTATGATATTTGTCAAAGAATGGGCCGACCAACAATAGTTGATGAAATTCCCTTAAAACCACAAGTTCTTTTAGAGCCATTATTTTTGGACAAATTAACCCCAAGTCAAAAGGAAGGAGCTACTTCTTGGTATGTACTGACTATGTTACCAAATGGTCAGAAGATAAGGCATTAACTAGAGCTTCTGAATAATCAATAGTCGGTTTTCTCTTTGAAGACATTTTTGTCAGATTTGAAATTCCTAGAGAGATTGTTACTGACTAAGGAGCACAATTTACCTCCAAGTTAGTACAAGAAGTAGTGGAAAAATAAAAGATGAAGCATAGAAAATCCACTCCTCAGCACTCAAAAGATAATGAACAAGTTGAATCAAATAATAAGATTCTTGAACCAATCATGACAAATATTGTCCAACCACATAGGAAGGATTGGATATACATGCTTCCAGAATATTTGTGGGCATATATAACCACTTGGAAAAGCGCTACGAGTTTTACCCCCTATGAACTAGTGTTACGACAAGAAGATTCTTATTCCCATTCAATTCCATGTCCAAACATTTAGATTAGAAACATATTTAGTGTTAGACTTGTATGAAGCTCAACGAGAAAGAATTATGCAAGTAAATTGGCTTGATGAAAATAGACAAGAAGTACTTCAATGTAACATCATTATCAAATAAAAAATGTCAAAATGACATGATAAATTCATTAAGAAAAATAAGTTCAAAGTTGGTGATTGGACTTTGCTCTTCTATTCCAAGTTAAAATATTTCAAGGGAAAATTTACCACTTGCTAGCCAGATCCTTATGAAGTAGAAGAAGTATTTGATAATGGATCAGTCAAGATAAAGGTGAATGATGAGGAAGGATTCTAATTTGTGGTTAATGGCCACATATTGAAGCTCTACAACAAAACAATCAATCGAGATTAACATTTCCCATTACTGAATGAAAGATTAGCTTCTTGAACCCTAACAAGGATTTTTTCCAATTTTTCTAATGCTTCTTCAAAAGTATTCCCATAAACAATAAAATCATCCATATAGACTTCTATGCAACCATGGATCAATTTAGAAAAGATACTCAATAATGCTCTTTGAAATGTAGCAAGTGCATTGCACAATCCAAAAGGAAGTACTCTATAAGAATACGTACCCCATGGACATATAAAATTTATCTTATCTTTATTTTCAAGTGCAATGTGAATTAGATTATATCCACAGAAACCATGAAGTTAAAAGAAATATTTCTTTCCTGTAAATGTATCTAAAACTTAATCAATGAAGGTTAATGGGAAATGATATTTTGAAGTTGTTTTGTTCAATTCCCTATAATCTATGCAAACTCTCCACTTTCCATTTTTATTTGGCACAAAAACCAATGGTGAGACGCATTGGCTACCTGAAATTGTATAAATAAAGTTTATGTAGAGCAATTTATGTAATTTTTCTTTAACAATATCCCTTAGATTAAGATTCATCCTTCTCTAAGGTTGTCTTACAGGTTTGACATCCTCTTGAGTGTGTGTTTATATATATATATATATATATATATATATATATATATTCCTTTCATGTTTGTATATTCCCATGCAAATGCATAGGAATGTTTTTTCTTAATCAATTATGCTTTTTGAAATTCTTCTAGGTTATTATTGATGCTTAGTTTTTTTCCTCAGTTAATTTCTACAAGAGTATTGCCAAAATTTTCCATTGAATTTAATGATAGCTCGGATTGTCATGATGAAAAGTTTTCAATACTACAATTTTCTTGAAAAATTTGATCTAACATATGCACACGATAATTTTGTTGACAATATTGAGAAAAAATATGATTATTCATAAGATTCATTAATTGATGTTCGTCATCATTTTGTGAGATAGTTAAAATTGGTTGAATATTTACATAATATTCAATCCATTATTCAATCTCTATTTCATTTATTGCTCTTACCAGTGGACATAATATAAACGTTTTCACTGTAAACTAATAAATGCATCAACTGTAGCTAACCATGGCCTACCAAGTATTAATGGATGAACTCCTAGATTAGTCTTTGGAGTTAATATCATGATATCAACTGGATACTCCCATGAATCTAGGGATACAAGTACACATTCTAATATATCCTATGGTTTGATTACAAACATGTATGCTAATTGCAATATAGTAGAAGTGTATTAAAGATTAGTCAATCTTAATTTATCCATAGTACTTTTTGTCATGACATTTATAGTTACACCTAAGTCAATCAATGTATTTTTTATTTCAACATTATTGATATGAATCTTCACAATGGGACTTCCTTGATCTAAGTTTTTTTCAATTGTAGTTTTTCCCATCATAATTTCTGCAATTATCCTAATAAGTTGAACTTTTTGTATTTCTTTTCTTTTTCTTCTAGTTTTTCTAATACACGACTCCTTTCTTGTTTTTACAAAAATAGGAATTTATTTTAATGCTTGAAGCAAAGGGATTTTAATGCAAAAAAATTTCAACTCATCTAACACACCATAATTTTCTTCTCTACACCTTTATCAAATTGTAATCTGTTCGGAAAATGAGGGTTTTGTAAGGGTATAGAGGGTTTCTCAACACCATGAGTTGTAGGAGTGGGTATTATTTAATGATTGTTTATTTGTTTGTGAATTTATTTATTTTGAGGAGTCTCCTTTTCATGGGTTTCATCCTCTTTATATTCTTTAATAACAATAAGAGGCTTTTTATTTTGTAAAAATCTCCCAAATCTAAGATGAATATCATTAAAATCTAGAGGAGATATCATATAATTTTAGAAATTTTGGATGTTAGCACTGTAAGTGGGTTGTTGAGATGCTTTATTGTTGGCGTTTGGAAGCGGTTATCTAGGTAGTTGGTTTAGTATTTGAGGAAATGAAGTATATGGTAACGGAAGGGTGTTACATATAATGGAAATGAAGTAGATGGTAATGGAAGAGTGTTAAATAATAATTTTTTAAAATGACTCAAAAAGAAGATGAGAGCCATTATCTTTATCGGTGGTTCCTCTCATGTATGTTAAAGACTTACATCATTGGCTGGTAATTAGATGGTGTTTACCATGTTCGACTCCAACTCATTTATTCGCATGGTTAGAGTCGTACTATAAAGTGACGAGGTAGAAGACCCCAGATCTAGTTTCATCCATCCAGGCTTCGATTTCAGGAATCATACCATATAAGAGAGTATGATGGCTATGATAGTTCAGAAATTCGTCTGAACATGGGTCCACCATTTGTCATTAGTGGACATGAATTTGAATATTGTGCATGTAATATGGGATTATAGGCTCAATATGGGTATGCCTACCTCATCAATGATATCATGTTAATTACGTATTATAACAGATGATGATCTCAACTGAAATTTTATTGATATGGACTTGTCACAAAGTAAAGCACTTCAGTCCTCAACCACTGCTTCTGACTTTTTTCTTTAGGGGGGAATTTGTTATAGGTCATTTTTTCACGTCTGCTCAAATTTCCTGGAAACCGAATCAATAAACATCCTTGATACCTTGAAATCACCCCTTTGAAAATACTTAAGCATTACCTCTCCAAAAATTTTAACTTTTTTGGGTTAATAAACTCAAAACCCTAGTTTTTGGACCCATCACACTTTCCTTTCTAGAAACTGCACTATTGCATGTTGCATAGCTGAGCAACTGCACTGACCAATGCATGTTTCCTTTGCTGCAGGTGTGATGGCTCTTGAATTTTGGTAAAAATAAAAAACAATTTCGACTCTTATTTTTCTAAAAGCTTCTAATGATGACACAAAATGAAGATAAAATGGTGCTATGATAACTCATTTAGGATTTCATGAACACTACAAGTTTGAAAGGAAAAGGTTTTATCATGATAAATAAACATCCATAAGACCTTTCATAACACTAAAGGTCATAAGTGATGTTGGGCCATAAGAATTGCCCTATTTTGAAAATATGTTACCCTACTTTTAACTCATTCTCCACTTATCCTTACATCACTACACTAATATTTTCAAATAAATAGCCATACGAGTATCATAAAAAAGAAATAAGGTAAAGCTCTAGTATTCTCTCAATTCTATATGTTTTCCTTTGTAAATTTGGCTTAATTTGCGCGAGTTACAAAATTAGACACATTCCACAACCTCACTAATATTCTGCAGTTGAATCCATGGTTTGAATAGATATTGTGAGCGTAAGGAGTCACTCCTTGAATGCATAAGGAGTAAGCCTTACACATCCTAGTTAATTTCAAATTTTAAAGGGGGTTGTTTGAGTGGTGGAATGGCTTCTAAAATATTTTGAAATGATTTTATGTTCTTTAAGACTTTCATGCATTTGGCAAGCTATCACAAGTATAAATTGTGTGGGTAAAAGGTAGTATAGGAAGCATAGTTTAACTAATGGAAGAAGATGGATAACTGGTACCTATTTCAGGAAATATTCCTATCCTAAATCAGTCACACAGCTATGATGATGACTCTTTACATAAAATCAGTTTATGCAAAGAAAACAACATTCAGAAAATAGATTGCATGTATAAAGTATTCCACAAATCCTTTATGAAATCTTCACTGACATGTTCTATAACACACATATAACTTGCAGAAAACTGAAAGCATATAATTTATTGTTAAATCCTTTAATAACTTATCACTCACACCTTACTAGTTGCTGCAATTCGTATTTTAGAAGAAATTAACAAAGAAAAGAGACACACCACACATTATATGTTCCTTGAGTCACAAAATCCTCCAACGTGATGCAAAAAGGTTTTTTATTATATTCATTCTTCAGGTAGACCAACATCCAACTAAGAAATAGTATTTACAAGTGGTAAATATAGAAAGAGAGGAACCAACTCCATCTCTTATAAAAAAAAGGAAACATTAATTCTAACATAACATATGTGTCAAAAGACATTACAACCTTATCTCATCAAAATATAACAGAAAGGGCAGATGGAGAAGAAAAAAGAGAAGAATTCTGGGTTGGAATACTGAGTGTGCTATCATGCTGCCCCTTTTTCTGCTAATTTATATCCTTGTGTCTTTGGTCTTTAATAAACATGTAGATCCATTTAATAAGACCTCAAACAACCTCATAACCACCTTTCACCATCACTTGTATTATCCATTTGGCTATGGGTTCTTATCCATCCTCAACTGGCTCGGAAAAAATTGCTGACAGGTGTCAAAATTCAGTTAAAACAGGTGCTACCGAAAATTCCGGTAAAAAATTGTAACTGCGCAAAATATGGAATGCTACCGGAAATTCCAGTAGCACCCTGTTTCTTTTTCAAAAATACATAGAAAATGCTGAAAATTCTGTGTAGACTTATATTCCTTGACACCTACGCTGTTGTTCAAAATTGTAACTGATAAGCAAAAAACTACTATCAAAAACCTTTTTTACCTTTCCTCTATGTGTGCTGTAACTTCAACCAACTTATCCAAGTCTATTTTGCTGGCAGCAGCTGATTTGGATCTAGTTTCTCTTGTAGTTTCCTCCCTGACATGGGATTTTTCCTCCTTAGAACCATTTTGTGTTTTTCTTCTCTTTGAGGGCTCTGAGTGCAACATTCTTGTTTTTCTTGATGGTTTTATCTATCTCTGAACCTTCATGTTTTCCTTCAATATCAATAACCTCTGTCATTAGGCTTGGATTATGTAGAGCCTTGTAACTAAGCCTAAACTTATTGATGTCTTTGGTATGCCTCTTTCTGGTACCAACAACAGGTTTAGCTTCTTTCTTCTTCTCCTTAATACTTTTTTCATACCAACATACTTGAGGATTTCTTCATCTGATGGTGTAGGCTGATATTATTTCTGAAACTTCTGCTGAATATGTGCTTATGGAATTTCCGGTAGCACCTGCTCTTTTGATTTATTTGCAGTTGCAGACCTTCATCTTCTGGCTCTAACATAGACATTAGGAAATGGAGGAACAAGGGACACTATTTTCATGTGCTTGGGTTTTCCTGTTGAGGAGCTCTCTCCTTTTTCCACCTTTCTTTCAGCTTTTACTGCAGAAACCTTCTCTTTTTTTTCCCTTGGCCTTCTTATGAATGATTTCGTTTTTGGCCTTTCTCTTTGTTCTTATTTTTGTAGGCTAAGGATTTGGATGTGAAACTGGAGGTGTAGGTGCAGGTTGGCCTGCCCCGTAGAATAAAAAGTGGTCCCGAGTCTAGTTTCTCTTCCCTAACTCTTCTTCAACTAGAACTTTGATAAAAGCTTGATGGTACAAGCTATATGCAGAAACATCAGTGTGAGTCTGAACCCTTTTTGACATCTTGGTCAGGATTTTCAACAAGAAAAATAGTATAATTAATGTCTTCATCCCTGTAATATGAAAAATAAACCTCATGTGATAGAGGAATACAACTGTATACCTCCTTTCACAAGTGAGGTATATCTTGATAAGCTTGATAGCTTCTGCCCAGTCATTCTTAAGATAACTACTAGGAATGCCTTTTTCCCAATTTGGATCTTTGTGAGCATCTTTGAGGAAGCTATTGAGATATCAACCTGTAATAAATTTTCCTTTGAACCAACTTTCTCCTTCTTGGGGAAGGTTAAAGGCTTAAGTAATGGAGTCTTCAAAAACTTGCAAAGTAAGGCCATAAATTTTAGCTTCCTGTCCATTAAAAGATTTATCAAACTCTTGGGCTACTCCTAAGTGAGAGATCCATAACCTGGTGCAAAGGGAATACCACCTGACTGAATAAACAAAATTTTTACCCTCGAATTGGCATCAACCAGATCTGCACCTTGTGGCTCTATTCGATTTATCTTACCATCTGTTTTAGTCATCTTCAAAAAATAAATGACTCTGTCTCCTGCAACTGATAGGTGGCAGAGTAGGAAGAGTTTTATCTTACAAGTGTGGCCCATATTCACCTTTGAAAATATTTTCTGAAATCTATACTCCTTCTCAAAGTATAACTCTCATCAATTTGAACTCAAACAACTAAAACTTCGAATGACATTCTCCTGATTTTTAGGTGGTTTTAAAATCAAACTTTGGTTCATCACCCCATGAAAATCATCCTTCATCATTGAAAATATTCCTCACCATGATGTGCACCATGTGATAATCCATCATCACCTTCATTTGGCTGCATTTTCCGTATGGAGTGCTCCAGATGTCTTGAGATTAGCAGATCTGTGACAAACAATCACTTCCGCAGTCTTTGCGGTTGATTGGCCGAATTTTCTAGCAGCACTATTGTGCAACCAACCAAAATGTTATGGCATGGAGTGTAATAAACAAGATCTCCTTCATTCAAGAAAACACGTACCTAAACATACGTAAAATGACTTGGGGTTGACAGGCAAGACAGGGTAACGGTTCAATTCATAACTGTTGGGTATGGAGCCTGATTATCTTGTTTATTTTGTATCACAGCATTGGACCCCTGTACCTTAATGGGGCGGCAACGCCGCCTGTAATTAAACACTGCCTAGGGGGTCCAGGGTGGGGCGGATGCGACTTTATGGAACCCCCCCTGGCGGGGTGTTTCGGGGGTAGCGCCCCTGAAGCTAAAAACATATGTAAAATTGCCTTGTAAAAGTGTAGTAATTTCTAGTCAATCTGGGCCGTTCATTAGGCAGATGATCTAACGATAGAAGTTATGTTTAGCTTAGGGTTTTTTTCCCTAGAAGGAAACCCCTCATTTTGTATGAGGGTATTGTATTGCGGCTATGTATTGTATGTGTATTCTCAGAGCGAGAAACATATAGGGAGACTATGAGAGAGAACAGAGGATATTACAATGGATATGCTGTGAGTTGTGTCTCTTCATTTTGCTGGATAATAGAAAGGAAGGACTGGTTGTTCGGGGTGGACGTAGCCCAAACTGGGTGAACCACGTATATCTGTGTCTCTCTGGTTTTATTTGTTTTGTGTTCTTGTGTTTTTCCGCATATTTTATGTGTTGCATTGCTATGTAATATATAATTTTCTAACAATAACTACGGGTGACACATGGGTTTAACGTATATTACGACTTGACTAAAACTAATTGATTGAAATACGACACCTATCATTAGATCTAAAAATATTTGATAAGGATTTGAGGCATATTTACACTATAACACGTGGCTTAGCTAAAGCGGATGTGATTTTTCGTTTATTTTTTAAAAACTAAGTATGCTTCCGGAAATTTCGGCAACATCGAAATAAAAATAAAAAATTCAGAAACAAGAAAATAACAGACTGTCCGAAAGGGCTAAAAATGGTGCTTCCGGAAATTCCAGACATTTATTTTTTTAATTTTAATTTTTTTTGAAGTTTAATCCTAAAAATAAAACTATGGAATGGACTCATGACTTAGCAAAGAGCTGTGCTAACAGATCCCATGGAAGAAAAATCAACCAAAGCACATGGAAAGATACCAAATGGTGCCTCTATGGTTTTACACCAATTGGGTGCAAGCAAAAGAATCCTAGTTGAACGCAACAACAAAGTCAAACCATTGGTCAAACTATGACATAACATATTCAAATAACTTGGCATCAGAACAAAGTTCCAAGTGAGCATGATCCCGAAGGAACAAAAGGTATGAAGGTTGATGATGTGTTTATTCACATGATTTTTTTCCTTGATAGAGGATCATGTGAATTAGAGTTCCAATGGAAATGAAATACTGTCGATTCATAGTTCTAGATTCTAGCATTTAATTTCTCACGGTTGTTATTTTGAAACATTATAAAATGCTTCACTCAGAAGCGAACCATATTCTCATATGTTATTATTTTTGAATTTAAGTGAAGTTCTTTTGACTTTATAGTACTACTTTGTTAATACAATTATCTATTATGGTTGCGCCTTCATGAAAAGTATTTGTGTTTGATCAACAAATGCTTTGAGTTTTCCATCTCTTGTGTGCTTTAGGAGGGCCCCTTGTTGAGTACGAGTGTATATAATTTTCTTCAAATTAGATTTCTTCAAGATTTCTTTCAGTATTTCGTTTAATGTTTTGTTTTTCTCTTTTCATTTTCGCACTATCCTTTACTCACAAGCACTTGCATAAACTCTTGAAAACAAAGAAATATTTGCTAATCATTTTTCCATTAGCCTTTTACTTTCATACTTAATTTAGTCTCAAATTTATATATGTTGTGCAAACATGAATGAACTATATTTTGTACACAAAAACACACTAGTGAATCTAATTTACTTTGATCTCATAGATAAACTGTCATTTAAATATATCTTTCTTATAATACAATCTAGAATAACTTTTTCCTTATTTTCATAGCATAGAGTTTGAAATGCTTCCTTAGAAAAAAGTTTAAATGTTTTCTTAGAATAGAGTTTTCAGTTGATTTTTCATAGAATACATTTTGCCCGCTTCATATAATAAGTCTATCTTTATATTGCTTAGAACAGAGTTCAAATGCTTTCATAGAATATATTTTAGAATAGATGTTAAACACTTTCATAGAATAAAGTTTAGAATATATTTGAGTGTCTTCATAGCATATAATTTAATTTTCTTTCATAGCATAGAGTTTGCTTGTTTTTCATAGTATAGAATTGCATTTGTTTTTCATATATTAGAAATTGTGTTTTCATTTTCCATAGATTAAAATTTAATCTCTTTCTAGTTTACAATCAATTGTCTCAAGATCTATTTCTTTCCTTATATTAAATCTTATTGCATTCATAGAATATATTTGGTTTTTGATTTTAATGCTTTTGATAAGAAAGCGTGTACTCTTTTTTATATCACTTCATGAGTGGAATTTCATTCTTGAAATTCCTTTTAATGGACTAGATTTCCTTTTTGAATTGAAGATTAATTTCCTAGCATATATTGTGCAAGTGTACTTCAGAAGTGTACAAACCTAAATTGACATTTTATTGAAGTAATTTAACTCAATTAAATTACCCTACATTTTTGGTGTTGTTGCTGGAGAAGTATACATAGGCATTTAATTTCAATTTAGAATGTATTTTTTATTTTACACAAATCTGATTAGGAGGATCAACAAGACGAGAGGTAAGAAATTGAGCATCACAATTGTGGGGTTCTTTCTTAGTTGCATTCATTTTTAGATGAATAAAATTAGAATTCATTTTATAATGCATGTATAGAGAAATGGACTCTAGGGGTAGATTTTTTAGAGGACGTACTTCAATTCCATCATCACTAACCAACCCCACTAGACCATGTGGTGTAGTAAGAGCCAAATCACCATCCATATCACGAATTCCATATTTTGCACGTAGAAGAAGACTTCTCGAGGTACAAATATCATAAATTTTACCTAGAGAAAAACAACCTTCATCTATAGAAGCAATGGTTGAAGAACCTACATCTTCAGTTGAGGTAGTCATCTTCCTTTCTCCAGCTGGTGAAAAACTCATTGGAAAAGAATTAGAAGTACCTAATGAATAGGAAGAGGAAAGAGAAGAATATTTCCTTGAAGAAGAAGAAGAAGAGTTTATAGAAGAGCTAGAAGAAGAAAATCTAGTTGAGGAACCTTACATAAGCTCAAAAGAATCATTGATGGTAGAAGGTGAAGGAGAAGTATATCATGATGGACACACATTGATAGGGGGAGGAGGAGAAGAAAGACCACCACTTGGAGATGGAAAAGGAGTAAGAAGGCCCCCTTCTAGAGGTGCTAGAGGTGGAAGAGGAAAAAATGGGGATCAAAATAAAAAATAAGATCCCTTTGGATTTCCTATCCAAGATACTGGCACACTGCTACCATGAAAAAAATCTATCCATTTGTTCTTCCTAACTTTCATTGTACGAGGAAAAAAAATCCAAAAAATTTTCTCTTTCAATTTGAAGTATTATGTATATCTTATGATTATTTGCTTGATGCTCAAAATTTGAAATTGTTTCTAGCCACATTGAACGATGGGTCTCTCAAATGGTTTATGGGTTTAGGAACTAATTCTATAGGGTCATGGGATGACATGAAAATATTTTTTTTTAGAAAAATATAAGGATTATTGTACACATCATAATATTAGAGAGGAAGTTTTTAAAATTACTCAAAAATAAGATGAGAGCCTTGTAGAAATTATTTACAATATACATGTATATATCTAGATTCTCCTGATCTAACAATATTTATCTTCTTGCTAAATATAGAATCCTTCCACTGTTAATATTTTGCGGAAATTAAAATCAATTGCAAACACATGAAGCAATAAAAACAATCACACATAACACAATTGTTTAACAGGAAAGCTTGAAGCTAAAAACCCCAACTATCATATATTATGTATATCATGGAGATTATGTAACAATCTCATACAAAGCTTAGTACATCAAGCTCTCAGTACAATATAGATTCATTACACACTTTCATGCAGAAATTTGCATTCTATGCACCAATTTATTGCCTCTTGACAGCCAGCCTCCATTGCGTAATCCCTGCTGAAGAAGACTCCTGAATGAATTCGAATTGGCCTTGCCTTGACTGTGCAATCCTCATTGGCAACTCCAATTTGTGTGTGGTGCAATCAATGCATCACTATAGTCACAACGGATATTCCATCTTGCCCTTTCACCTATCTCTCCACTAGGTCTCCAATGGAACTGACATGCACTGTAGTTAACTGCTGTTTCTGTTCAGTTGTTAGTGAGTTATTGGTTGTGAATTAATTAACTAATTAATTCAATCCACTCTCACTAGTGTATCATTTAGTTAGAATAGATACAACTAGCTCAACTGAGTTTAACTCCATTAACCGAGTTAAACTAAATAACAACTCCTGTAACTACTCTTCCAACTCTGTCATAACTTTACCACTTCAGTTCTAACTAAGTCCTCCATGCATGAACCACCAGTAAACCCTAGGAATTGCATAATTCCT
Source organism: Pinus albicaulis (assembly GCA_034641835.2). NCBI lineage: Eukaryota > Viridiplantae > Streptophyta > Pinopsida > Pinales > Pinaceae > Pinus > Pinus albicaulis. The sequence continues at coordinate 1,330,433,482 of CM076582.1, read as the reverse complement.
TCAACCCACTGATTTTCCAAATCTGTACACTGAAATTAAGTGCTCCAAGAGAATGAGTTGATGTTTATTGTTAGATTATTATTAAGAGCTAATAATAATCGACATGCATCTATTTTTAGATCGGAGGTCTATAAATAGACTTCGCCCAATATTATAAAAACATAATTTCATATAGTTTTCCAACTTGACCAACCATCCACAAATAACATCCTGCAACTTCTGAAATATGATCACCATGTCTAAAAATAGACATAGTCTAAAAATAGACTTGCACCTAAAAATAGCCTGCGGGCCCACTTAGTAAAGGCGATTGATTTTCACTAAGCTCATCATATTGTTGAATATAAACACTTCCATTCAACAAGATAGGGATTATCCTTCACCCCGATCCTGCCTCTATGGTATTCGAATTTTCTCCCGCCGAGCGCCTTCGTCAGAATATCTGCATTCTGATCTTCCGTAGGAATGTACTAAAGCAACATGATCTTCCGCTGCGCACAATATTTGATATGATGATACCGGATATCAATATGTTTAGATCTATCATGAAACACAGGATTAATCAAGAGTTTAATGCAACTCTGATTATCACAATGTATCACTGTAGGATCTAAATGTGAACCGAACAAACTGACCAGGATCTTCCTCATCCAGATAGCCTCAGATGCAGCTTGAATTGCTGCCATGTATTCTGCTTCCACTGAACTGAGTGCCACGGATCTTTGTTTCCTACTGTACTAAGAAATAGTTGTAGATACGATACTGAAAACCCCTCTTGATGTGCTCTTTTTGTCCGTTGGGCTGCCTACCCAATCTGCATCTGTGAAGCCATGTAACTTCACTTCATCCGTCTGTCTATACCATAAGACATACTTAGAGGTGCCCCTAAGATACCTCAAGACATGCTTGCCTACCTTCCAAAAGAGATTGGTAGGCTTAACCATCGCTTGTGAAAGCTGGTTCACCGCATAGCATATGTGTTCTCTTTTATTAACTAAATACATGAGAAAACCCAACAACTGTCGATAAACAGTGGCATCCACTACCTCTACCGAGCATTCTCTTTCCTCCAATTTCTTGGAAGAGGAGTGTTAATAGGATTCCAGCCTTTCATGTGAAAATTCTCTAGTATCTCCTAGGCATACTTGCCTTGAGACGCAAACAGTTCACCTTTCTGCTGCCATATTTCCAATCCAAGGAAATAATGAAGGAGGCCCAAATCCTTCATCTCAAACTCCTTTGCAAGATCTACCTTACATGACTGTATCAAATGCTCATCACCTATTAGTATTAAATCATCAACATAAATAACAATGATTAAAAGCTTACCCTCCACCACAATTTGGTACAGGTTTGCATCCGCCTCACTCTTGGTGAAGCCAAGTCCAGTGAAATAGTTGTCGATCCGAGTGTACCAAGCATGAGGTGCTTGTTTCAGCCCATACAACGCTCTTTTGAGCTTGCACACATGCGACTCACTGCTGAAGATCTCAAATCCTTCAGGATGTTGAATGTACACCTCTTCCTCAATGATCCCATTAAGGAATGCCGTCTTCACATCCATCTGATGAATGTGGCAACCCATCTGCGCTGAGAGAGCAAGGATGGTCCTTATGGAAGAATACCGCGCGACAGGTGCAAAGGTTTCTTCATAATTAATCCCCTCGATCTGTGAGAAGCCCTGAGCAAAAATTCTTGCCTTATACTTCTCGACGCTCCCATCAACAACTTGCTTTACCTTGTAGATCCATCTTGATCCTACAACTGATTTACCCACTGGCCTTGGAACAATCTCCCAAGCATTGTTTCTGAAAATGGAGTCATACTCCTCTACCATGGCATCTACCCATGTGGGCTCCTGCGCTGCTTCTTCAAAATAATATGGCTCTGTCATGACACACTTTCTCATAAGAGCCATGTATCCAGTAAATCAGTCAAGTGACCATCTCTATCTGCACTGTGATGTAGGGACTCCTACATTCTATGCCACATCAAGCTTCAGTCTCTCAGCTTCTGTGGTACGCTTTCTACCTTGTCTGATGTTTGGTTCTGCATGAGTGGACTCCTCCACTCCATGAATCTCCTCTAGTGGCTGATCCACATCTAGAGGCTCATCTTTGGGAACAAGAAGTTCCTCCACTGCATGCAAGTCTAGCTCCTGCTCAAGCATAGCTCGTGCAACACGCATGATCGTTCTATTCTTCCTCTCTGCAATCCCATTCTGCTGTGGGTTATGAGGCGCAATGAGTTCTCTTCGAATTCCTTCATTTCTATATAATTATTTGAATTCGCCTGAGATATATTCACCACCATTATCACTCTGTAGATATTTCACTTTCTTCCCTGACTCCTTCTCCACCAATGCTTTAAACTCACAGAACTTTGAGAATGTTTCGCTCTTATTATGCATGAAGAAGATCCAACATCTACGAGAATAGTCATCAACAAATATAACATAATACCTGTGTTTTTCAGTTGAAGCAACCGAGAAAGGTCCACACACGTCTGTGTGAATTCTCTCCAGGATCACCGAAGCACGGTTATCCTTCTCAAGAAAGGTGGTATTCACAAAATTACCCATAGCACATCCTTGCACTGATCTGACTGCGCAAGAGTACCCTTGGGAAGTCCAGTATAAATCTGCTCCAAAATCCTCAAAGCGCCATGGTGAAGATGGCCCAATCTCCTGTGCCATAATTCACCCTCATCACGGCTCACCACTTCTTCTTCTTTGCCCATCATTGCAGTGCAACCATCTACCTCCATATTGTAGAGATTCGTAACTCAAATCTCTATACTCTTGGTTTGACCCATTGTTTTATGTCGAAGGAAAGCTTTTCCCTCACTGAAAACAACGTCATAACCTCTGTCTTCCAACATTGCGACCGAGACCAAGTTCTTCTTCAGACCTGGAACATGCATAACATCTTTCAATAGAAATGGATTACCTGAATCCCTCTCAAAGGTAATGGTACCAATTTCGATCGCACTGTATCTACCATCGTTTCCCATCTCTATATGCATTTGAAGGTCCTTCTCCTCCAAGTCACTAAATAACTCCTTGTCTCCCGTCATATGGAAAGACGCACCACTATCAAGATACCACACCGATCCCATTGAGCTTGAAACCAAGCATGCGATCAAAGAGAAATCAAATTCAAATTGCGAGGCTAAGGCCTCTCCAACTGCAGCTCCAACAACCTTCTTGCTCTTCTTCATCTGTGGGAAGTTAGTGGCGAAATGCCCATGTTCATGACAGTGAAAACACTTCACCTTGGACAAATCCTGCTTCTTTCCTTTAGCTTCGGATTTTGAAGAAAATTTCTTCCCCTTCCCTTTCCTTCCTTTGGTAGCCAAAGCACAATTCTCTTCATCTTCATTCTTTGATGAAGAGCCATCCCTGGTACTTTCCTTATCTCCTACTGCACAAGATACGACCAAAGTCGCTCCCATCTCGACAGTTTCTCTCGTCCATTGACAGAGTCTTCGTAGCTATGCCAACTATTCAGAAGCCCAAGGAGAGCCAAGCTTACCAAGTCTTCATCATCAACAGTAATCCCCACACTTCCCAGTTCATCCCTACAGTGGACAAACTTCGTGAGATATTTTGGAATATTGTCACCCTTCTCCATTTTTATTTTTCTGAGCTCATCTTTCAACGCCAACTTCCTCTGGTCACTTCTGCTTTGAAAAAAATCTGTCAAAGCCTTCCACATTGCAAATGGAGTGGATTTCCCATGAAGGATGGAAATAATATGGTCCTTCACACCTCCAAACATAATTCTTCTTGTCTTTGCTATCTTCTTTTGCCATGCATCGAGTAATGCAACATCGCTAGATCCCGGCTTAGGAACATCGCTATCGATGAACTCCTTCAGTCCATTATTCTCCAGCAGCACCTCCATCCTATCCTTCCAAGCTATGTAATTTGAGCTGCCATCAAGGGCATACTCCAATCACAACCCATTGAAATAAATTTCAATGTATACACAACTATCGCACCAAGAATTTTCTGCAGCAAATTTGAATTGTCCACCAACACAAACTCAACAATTCTTCACAATTGCAATCTTCAAGAATTAACACTGCTCCAATACCATGTAGAAATTATATACAAGATGCATGTATATATCCAGATTCTCTTGATCTAACAATATTTAGCTTCTTGCTAAATACAAAATCCTTCAACTGTTAATCTTTTGCGGAAATTAAAATCAATTGCAAACACATGAAGCAATAAAAATAATCACACATAACATAGTTGCTTAACGGGAAAGCTTGAAGATAAAAACCCCAACTATCATATATTATGTATATCATGGAGATCATGTAACAATCTCATACAAATATTAGTACATCAAGCTCTCAGTACAATATAGATTCATTACACATTGTCATGGAGAAATTTGCATCTCTATGGACCAATTTCTTGCCTCCTGACAGCCTGCCTCCACTACGCAATCCCTGCTGAAGAAAACCCCTGAATGAATTCGAATTGGCCTTGCCTTGACTACGCAATCCTCATTGGAAACTCCAATGTGTGTGTGGTGCAATCAATGCATCACTATAGTCACAACAGATAGTCCATCTTGCCCTTTCACCTATCTCTCCACTAGGTCTACACTGGAACTGACATGCACTGTAGTTAACTACTGTTTCTGTTCAGTTGTTAGTGAGTTATTAGTTGTGAATTAATTAACTAATTAATTCACTCCACTCTCACTAGTGTATCATTCAGTTAGACTAGATACAACTAGCTCAACTAAGTTTAACTCTATTAACTGAGTTAAACTAAATAACAACTCCTGTAACTACTCTTCCAACTCTGTCATAACTTTTCCACTTCAGTTCTAACTGAGTCCTCCATGCATGAACTACCAGTAAACCCTAGGATTTGCGTAATTCCTTCAGCCCACCGATTTTCCAAATTTGTACACTAAAATTAAGTGCTCCAAGAGAATAAGTCGATGCTTATTGTCGGATTATTATTAAGAGCTAATAATAATCAACATGCATCTATTTTTAGATCGACGATCTATAAATAGACTTCGCCCAATATTATAAAAACATAATTTCATATATTTTTCCAACTTGACCAACCATCCACAAATAGCATCCTGAAACTTCTGAAATATGATCACCATGTCTAAAAATAGACATAGTCTAATAATAGACTTGCACCTAAAAATAGCATGCGGGCCCACTTAGTGAAGGCGACGGATTTTCACTAAGATCATCATCTTGTTGAATATCAACAAGCCTTGAATATTTAGTAGAGATATTTTCATATAATGTTAAGAGAGCAAAATTGCATAATTAGGCATCGATACATTAAATTCTCTCTTACTTATAGCTATAAGGGCTGAATGGATTGATATTATTAACCTTATGGGTAAAGGAGACATGTATCAACTATCATTTGAACAAATTTGTGAATTATGCAAACATATATCAAGAGGAAAAACAAAATATGGTAGAAATCCTAAAGATCCAATCATGACAAGAGTATATAAATCTGCATGAGGATCGGTAAGTCGAGATGAACTTGATAATTTGCTTTATAATTTTAAAGCTAATATTCTTGGTAATCATAGTGAAAAAATTGATATTCTAAGAATGAAAAACAAGAAAAAAGTTGAGAACGTTGCTCTATTTATATTTTTTCCTAAATGTAGAAATAAACATGCATTAAAGATAATGTCCTCCTGACAGTATTGAAATTTGTGTGATTTGTGAAAAAACACATGTGACAAAATATTGTTCTTCAATACTAGGATTAAAGGTTGTTTACCAAGAAGAAGTTAGAACAAGTCAAACACCAGAACACATTTCTATGTTTCCCTTAGAAGACCTTGGCAACCTCTTCAGCCAGGTATGGTGCAAAATCCCAATCCAAAATTTCAATCTTATGCACAAACTCAAAATAGTAGGAATACACCCCTACCTTGGAAAACTTGGCCACCCCAATCTCAAAATCCATCTTGGTCACAAGGATGGAAAGGTTCCTATGGTAGATCCAAAATGCCCTCTATGTTTCCCACAATATCCTCAATATAAACCTCAATATTATTCTCCACCACAACCTCCACAACCTCCATGACCTCCATAATCTCAATTTCATCATTAATTAACAATGAGTCAACCCCTTTGTTTGACAAAAAAATATTTTATGGGGACATAAGTGAAGTCCCTAGATCTAGTGGCTTGATCTGGAAACAATAGAAGCAAAATAATTGTGCTTTCCTTAGATAAATTAGAACATGGAGGAAAGACTTGCCTTGAGTCCAACGTAAGTTCTTATCTTCTCCTTGCTTGTGAAAATTAACTCCAACTCCAAATGCTAAAAATGGAGCCTAAAAAATAACTATAACAAGTAAGAAAACTACACGATACAAATAACGTAGACTAATATCTCTAATCAATGAGTCAAGAAGGCATTGAAATACATATGCATCAAATAGACATAGGTATAGGAAAACAAATATTTTTGTATTAATGAAATGTAGGAGAAGATTGCAACCCTTTTATAGATCTTGACCATGTAGATGTATCCCACCTAACTTGTTGTTCCTTAGCCATAAATCAAGCCTTCAATCATAACTCAAGGATGCTAATGGATCCTTAGGTAAAAAGAAACAACATTAGGGCATAGATAAGAGTCTCCGAAAACCAACCCAGATTCCATGGGAGGTAGTGAATTTATAGGCTAAAAGGGGTAGTTTGTTTTACCAATCTAGGACTTAGATCCACATATGAGGGATGATAAAATATAGGGATAAGAGATAAAACCTCAAGGATAAGAGTTTGAGATCTCAATAAATAATGAATGGTTAAAACCACTTTAGAAGCTTTTGGAAAGACAAGACTCAATCTTATTTTATTTTTTATTTTTTAATTTTAATTTTTTTAATTTCTACCGAAATTCAAGAGCCATCGCACCTGCAACAAAGGAAACATGCACTGGTAAGTGTAGTTGCTCATTTATGTAGCATGCAACAATGTAGGTTGCTAGAAAAGAAAGTGTGATGGGTCCAACTTGAAACTTGGAATTTTTGGAGAGATAATGCTTAAGGATTTTCAAATGGACGATTGCAAGGTGTCAAGGATGTTGATTAATACGGTTTCTAGGCCATTTGAAAAGATGTGAGAAAACGAATTGTAATATATTTCCCCATAAAGTACAAACTCAGAAGCAATTGTTTAGGACCAAAGTGCTTTAATTTGTGTCAAGACTGGATCAAGAAAAGGTTGGTTGAGATCATCATTTATTACAATACATAATCATCATGATATCATTGTTGAGGTAGGCCTACCTATACTCAACCTATAAGAAAATTTTACATGAATAATAATAAAAGACATGCCCACTGATGAAAAATGGTGGACCCACGTTTGGATGACTTTATGAATGCTCATAGCCATCATAATCTGTGATATTGTTGAAAGTGTAGCTCGAATGTATGAAACTAGATCCAGGGTCTTCTACCTCGTCACTCGATTATAAGAGTCTAACCATGCAAATAAATGAGTGGGAGTCGAACATGGTAGACACCATATAATTATCGACCAATGACGTAAGCCATTAAAAAATGTGAGAGGAACCACCGATAATGATAATGACTCTCATCTTCTTTTTGAGTCATTTTTTGACAATAAAAAAGCTCTCATTTTTTTTTTAGTCATTTTAAAAACTTAATCTCTAATAGTATGATGTATACACTAATACTTATAATTTTATAAAAAACAATATTTTCATATCATCCCATGACCCTATAGATTTTGTCCCTAAACCCATAAACCATTTGAGAACCCCATATTTCAATGTGGTTGAAAACAATTTCAACTTTTTAGCATTAAGAAAATAATCATAAGATATTCATAATACTTCAAATTCAAAGAGAAAAGTTTATGGATATGTTGTCCTCATACAATGGAAGCTAGGAAGAAAAAATGGAGATATGTTTTTCATGGTAACATTAGTGTCAATATATTGGATAAGAAATCCAAAGGGATATTATTTTTTATTGTCATCTCCATTGTTTCCTCTTGCACCTCTACCACCCCCAGGAGGAGGTCTTCTTCCTCCTCTGCCACCTCCAAGTGGCGGTCTTTCTTCTCCTCCTCCCCTTATAAATATGTGCCCATCATGATATACTTCTCCTTCACCTTCTACCATCATGGATTATTCTGAGCTTATGTAAGGTTCCTCAATTGGATTGTCTTCTTTTGTCTCTTCTATTAATGCTTCGTCTTCTTCTTCAGGGAAAACTTCTTATCTTTCCTCTTCCTATTCACTAGGTACTTCTAATTGTTGTCTAATGAGTTATTCACCAGTTGAAGAAAAGAAGATGACTGCCACAACTGAAGATGTAGGTTCTTCAACCACTCCTTCTGTAGAGTAAGTTTGTTCTTCTCTAGGTAAAACTTATGAAATTTGTACCTCAGGAAGTATTCTTCTACATGGAAAATATTGAATTCGTGATATGGATGGTGATTTGGCTCTTACTGCTCCACGTGGTATAGTGGGGCTAGTTGGTGATGATGGAGTTGAAGTATGTCCTTTAAAAAATATACCCTTAGAGTCCCTTTCTCTATACATGCATTCTAAAATGAATTCTAATTTTATGCATCTAAAAATGAATGCAACTAAGAATGAGATTGAATGCAAAAAATCTGGTTAGGAATAACCCCACAACTGTGATGCACATGTTCTTACCTCTCATCTTGTTTCTCCTCTTAATCAGAGTTGTGTAAAATAAAAACACATTCTAAATTGAAATTAAATGCCTATCTATACTCCCCCCCACAAAACAAAAAAATATAGGGTAATTTAGTTATTTAAAATTCCAATTTAGGTTTGTAGACTTGTGAAGTACACCTGCACAATATATGCTAGGAAATTAATCTTCAATTCAAAAAGGAAATCTAGTCTAATAAAAAGAATTGCAAGAATGAAATTACTCTCATGAAGTGATATAAAAAAAAGAACATACACTTTCTTATGAAAAGTATTAAAATAAAAAACCAAATTTATTTTATGAATGCAATAATATATAATCTAAGGAAAGAAATAAATCTTGAGTCAATTGATTATAAACTAGAAAGAGATTAATTTTTTTATCTACGGAAAATGAAAACACAATTTATAATCTATGAAAAACAAATGCAATTCTATACTATGAAAAACAATCGAACTCTATGCTACGAAAGACAATTAAATTCTATGCTATGAAGACACTCAAATATATTCTAGTATTTCAAATATATTCTAAACTTTATTCTATGAAAGCGTTTAAAATCTATTCTATACTATATTCTATGAAAGCTTTTGAACTCTAATCTAATGAATATAAATAAATACTTACTATATGAAAGCAGGCATAATGTATTCTACGAAATATCAACTGAAAACTCTATTCTAGGAAAACATTCAAATTTTGTTCTAAGGAAGCATTTAAAACTCTATTCTATGAAAATAAGGACAAATTTAATCTAGATTTTATTATAAGAAAGACAAGTTTAAATGGTAGTTTATCTATACGATCAAAGTAAATTAGAATCATTGGTGTGTGTGTGTGTGTGTGTACAAAATTCATAGTTCATTCATGTTTGCACAATATCTATAAATCTAAGACTAAAGTAAGTATGAAAGTAAAAGGCTAATGGAAAAATGATTAGAAAATGTTTTTGTTGTTTTTAAGTGTTTATTTTTTTTCCCCCAGGAAAAATCATAACTTTCATTGATAGATATGAAAATAACATGTTGTATATGTTGTTGAGAATATTTTGATATGTTAGCTTGTAGCCCGCATTCAAAAATAGATATCAGGAAAAGTTCCAAATATTTAATAGACATGTGTATGTATTTTGATATAAGTGATGTACATTAACAAAAATATATAAATAAAAACTGCCTCATATGACACCCAAATATTGTTGTGTATCATCAATAATTAGAGTGCACCCACCCTTTGTTCTGGTATATATTGTTGAAGATTGCAACAAGAAACAGTGAAGGAGGCATCCTGAAACATCATTCCTGATCCTAGTTGGAAAATAATCACCTAAACTAGGTGGGGCCCACACAAGTGATTTTTGGCGCAAAAGTCTATTTTTAGACTATGTCTATTTTTAGACATGTCGATCATATTCTATGAGTTGCAGGATGCTATTTGTGGATGGTTGGTCAAGTTGGGAAAAATATATGGACTTATATATTTAGACATATTGGGCGGAATCTATTTTTAGATTACTAGTATAAAAAATAGATATGTCAAATATTATTAGCTCTTAATAATATTTGACTCTAAACATTATCTTTTTCTCTTGGAGAACTTCAGTTAAGTGCATAGATGTGTCACAGCAGCTAACAGAAGGAATTACGCTATTCCTAAGGGTTTATTGGAGCTATTGCATGGAGGAATTCACTTAGAGCTCATGTGACAGAGTTTGGTGAGTTGAAGTAGTTAGTGGAGTTGTGTCTATTAATTCCGCTAGATACGTTTGAGCTAGTTGTATCTAGTCTAACTGATTGATACAATAGTGAGAGTGGAGTGAATTAATTATTTAATTAATTCACTAAATATTAACTCATTAATCAACTGAAGAATACATTAGTTAACTACAGTGCATGGACAGTTTCAGTGGAGAGATAGGTGAAAGAGCAAGTGTGACTACTAGTTGTGACTATAATGTTGCATTGTTTGCACCACACATTCATTGGAGATGCCAATGAGGATTGCATAGTCAATATAGTGTGGATTCGAGTTCATTTAGAGCCATTCTTCAGCATGGATTGTGCAGTAGAGGCAGGCTAGCAGGTGGAAAAGATCGGTGCATGGATTTGCTAGATCGGGCCTGATTAGTGTGTAGCGATTGGATTGTACTGAGAGCTTGTGATAAGATTTCTATGAGGATTTTTACATGATCTCTGTGACATATATTATATATATATAGTTGGGGTTTTTAGATTCAGGCTTTCCCATTAAAACAACTATGTTAATGTGTGTGAATTTTTATGGTTTCAAGTGTGCATTGCAATTGATTTAATTTCCGCATGTGATGATCAATGGTGGAATATATTCTATATTGTGCATGAAGTTAAAATAGTGTGTGATCAGGAGAATATTGGACATATGCATGCGTAGTGCATATAATTTCTACATGGTATCGTAGCAAAGGATCATTGAAGCTGCATTTTCAAATTATTGAAACAATTGAGTTTTGTGCCGGGTGGAATTCGAATTTGCCGTGTTGTTTTCTTGTTGTCGTAGTTTTTCTTCCGTGCTGGGAAATGTCTTTCAACTAGATTGCGATTGGAGTATGCCGTTGAGGGCATCTTGAATTATATTGGATGGAAGGATGATGGGAGGCGAAGGAGGATAATGGGTTGAAGGAGTTCATAGATGCTGAAATTCCAAAACCTGCTTCTAGCGATGCAGCCGCACTTGACACATGGAAAAAGAAGGTAGCAAGGTGTCAAAGGATTCTGTTGGAAGGTGTGAAGGATAACATTGTGTCTAGCCTTCATGGTAAAGCCACTCCATTCTTGATGTGGAAGGCTTTGACAGAATTATTCCAAAGCAGAAGTGACCAGAGGAAGTTGGCGCTTAAAGACAAGCTCAGGAAAATAAAAATGGAGAAGAATGACACTATTATGGTATACTTGACAAATTTTTTCCACTGCAGGGATGAGCTTGGGAGTGTAGGAATTAGTGTGGATGAAGAATACTTGGTGATCTTGGCTCTCCTTGGGCTTATGAAGAGTTGGCATAGCTACGAGGACTCTATCAATGGTAAGGAGAAACTGCCAGTATGGGAGCGACTTTGTTCGAATCTTGTGCAGGAGGAGATAAGGCGGAGTACCAGGGATGGCTCTTCATCAAAGAATGATGATGAAGAGGATTGCGCTTTGGCTGCCAAAGCAAGGAAAGGGAAGGAGAAGAAAATTTCTTCTCAATCCGGTGTGGATGGAAAAGAGTGTGACATGTCCAAAGTGAAGTGTTTTCACTGTCACGAACATGGGCATTTCGCCACACATTGTCCACAGAAGAAGAAGAACAAGAAAGTTTCCAGAGCTATAGCTGGTGAGGCTCTTGCCTCGCAATTTGAGCTGGACTTCTTATTGATTGCATGCATGGTGTTTAGTGCATTGGGTCAGGGTGGTACTTTGATAGTGGTGCTTTATTTCACATGACGGGAGATGTGAACCTTTTCCGTGACTTGGTGGAGAAATATCTCCAGTTTCATGTTGAGTTGGGTGACAATGGATGATACAATGCGACCGACATTGGTACCATTACCTTTCAGAGGGATTCATGTAAACTAATTCTTTTACAAGATGTTGTGCATGTTCCAGGTTTAAAGAAGAATTTAATCTCAGTCACAATGTTAGAGGATAAAGGGTATGATGTTGTCTTTAGTGAAGGAAAAGTTTTCCTTCGGTACAAAGCAACAGGACAAGTCAAGAAGGTTGGGATTTGAGCGAAGAATCTCTACAGACTTGAAGTAGATGGGATTTCTATGGAGCTTCCTACTATTGGGAAGTGCAATAAATACATGCAATTGAAGCTTGAGAGGGAGCTGGATTTTCATGTAGGTAAGAGTGAACCTCGGGATGTGGAGTAGCCACAAGATGAGAATCATGGAGTGGGAGCAACCACTCATGCAGAGAAATTTCATGCCATATGGGCAGAGGGAGTGCATGCAGCTATACCACCAGGTGAGAGGTGGGGAGACATGCATGAGTAATCCCAAGAGGAGATTTCTGGGCAGGATTCATTGAGATGGTGTGGATCTCATGCATGATCAGTTGGATTGATGTAGTGAGATCAAAGTGACAGTATTGGATACTGGAGCGCGGTTCAGAGTTGACAGCAAGTGCAGAATGCATGGGTGCAGAGTTCAACAGCGCAGTGGGTCCTGAAGACATGTGTAGTAGCTAAGAAGAATTCGAAGAATTTGATGATAGATACATCGGATTGATTGAGTTTTTTGGAGCCTTTTCAGTTTCGGAAGAGTTGCGGAGCAGATGCATGGAGTTGCATGGCGCTTGCGAAGGTTTCAGGGTGAATGCATGGAGTTGCATGTCGCATGCAAAGACAATCCTTTCTTGTTGAGAGGGAGTGTTGAAGATTGCAACAAGAAACAATGAAGGAGGCATCCCGAAACATCATTCCATCCTAGCTGCTGGTAACAATCACCTAACCAGGTGGGCCGACACGGTGATTTTTTCGCAAAGTCTATTTTTAGACACAAGCCGATCATATTCTATGAGTTGTAGGATGCTATTTATGGGATAGTTGATCAAGTTGGAAAAATAGATGATCTATATTTTTAGACATAGTTGTTAATCTATTTTTAGATTGCCAATCTAAAAATAGATATGTCAAATATTATTAGCTCTTAATAATATTTGGACTCTAAACATTATCTTATTCTCTTGGAGCACTTCAGTTAAGTGCACAGATGTGTCACAATAGCTGAAAAAAGGAATTATGCTATTCCTGAGGGTTTACTGGAGCTATTGCATGGAGGAATTTAGTTAGAACTCATGTGACAGAGTTTGGTGGAGTTGTAGAAGTAGTTAGTGGAGTTGTGTTTAGTTTAACTTAGTTAAACACAGTTGAGCTAGTTATATATAGTGTAACTGATTGATACACTAGTGAGAGTGGTGTGAATTAATTATTAATTAATTCACTAAATATTAAATCATTAATCAACTGAAGAATACATTAGTTAACTACAGTGCATGGACAGTTTCAGTGGAGACCAGTGGAGAGGTAGGTGAAAGAGCAAGTGTGACTGTCAGTTGTGACTATAGTGTTGCATTGTTTGCACCACACATTCATTGGAGATGCCAATGAGGATTGTGTAGTCAATATAGGATGGATTCAAGTTCATTCAGAGCCATTCTTTAGCAGGGATTGCGCAGTAGAGGCAGGCTAAAGGCTGGCAAATATCGGTGCATGGATTTGCAAGATCGGGCCTGATTAGTGTGTAGTGATTGGATTGTACTGAGAGCTTGTGATAAGCTTTGTATGAGGATTTTTACATGATCTCTATGACATATATTATATATAGATAGTTGGGGTTTTTAGCTTCAGGATTTCCCGTTAAAACAACTGTGTTAATGTGTGTGAATTTTTATGGTTTCATGTGTGCTTTGCAATTGATTTAATTTCCGCATGTGATGATCAATGGTGGAATAGATTCTGTATTGTGCATGAAGTTAAATAGTGTGTGATCAGGAGAATCTTGGACATATGCATGCGTAGTGCATATAATTTCTACATATATTCATATGGTTTGTGGAAGAAATGATAATATTGATGATCATTATGTTCCTGTATCTCCCATTGGTCCTTTGATAGGTGAGCTGCCTCCTTGGAAAGTGAATAAGAAATTTGATTCCTCTCCCTGTATATATGATGACAAGAGATATAGTCAAAATGAGCTTTGAGTTGATATATCTCTTCCAAAATATTCTGTAGTGTGTGCACGTGACAAGAAGTAAGTTGATTGAACCAATCAATGATGATCTTTGAGTCTCCAAATATCTACATTCTATTGCAATGTTTTGTGAGGGAAAAATGTAGGAGAGCTCTAAGACATGATAGTTCATCATAGTTGTTTGTACCCCTCCCCAGTCCAATATTGAATTTTAATAAATGTTGTTCTATAACGAAAAGAAGCACTCCCCCGCCCCCACAACCGAGGTGTTGAGCAGAGCCATCAAAATAGGCCTACAGAAAGGATTTACCAATTTCTTCAGGGATGATGGACCATGGAGGAGGGAGAGGAGGGTCATCCAGGATCAAATGGTATATGGTGGATATGTGGGCAGATATGGTCAGCCAATATGGGAGGAGATCATGGAAGATAGATCAATTGTGGGCAATCAAAATACCCCAATAGATTAAGATGGGAAGGTTGCAGAGCTTATGTGGGTGGGAGGATTTCCACCATGATTCCCAGAACTGTTTGACATAGGGACCTGACTAGTTCTTGTTGAGATTATGGGTTGTCAAAATATGGGTCTAGAGAAATAGAGTGACAAGGAAATGAAGATAAATATGATCAGAGTCCTCCACTACTAATTTACAGAGTGTACACCAATATGGACTGATGAAAGAATGATTTTGAAGGTATGCCCCAGTGGGTATCTTGGTGGAGAGGATACGACACATTAACAACTTGGCCTTAGCTGGACATTTCAGTTTCCATAATGGACTCCACCACCAGCACTATTCCAAAGGTCCGTGAGGTTCATATATATGAAGATAGCCATCCTTAGGAGTATATTTTCCATGTTTATAGATAACCCAAATGATCTCATCATCTCTATTGGTGATTGGAACATGTGATCTAGATAGAGTAGATGAGTAGAGTGCCCAATAATTTTACCATAGTTGATGAATATGAATATCACGGTAGTTCAACCAACCTTATGAGAAAATGGTTGCGTTATATGGGTCAGCCACCTGATCAAGGGTATAAAATCCAACTTTTTTCAATGCGAGGGTGAATTCTGGTGGAAGTATATGAGCATTTCCACAACCAAACCATGGGTCACAACTAATACAGACCATCCTACCAGAGCCAAATTTCCATGTAAGTCCAATTATAATGTGTTCAATGGAGTTTAAGATGGCTCTCCATATTTTTGAGATATTAGTTCTGAGCCAAAGCCCCCCTCTGATCCATTCAATCAGTTGTAGTGGATGGATATCTTTATTTATGACAAAATTGGTCCAAAGACTGGTCAGTTAGGATCTGCCACCCCAATTTCGCAGCTAGCGCCATGGAGAATGAGTTCAGGTCTTTGATGTCCCAACCCCCCCACTTTTTAGGGAGGGAAATGAGATCCAATATTGCCCAAGCAAAGGTGTGTCCCTCCTTCGAGCCATTCCAGAGAAAATGACGGTAGATTATCTGAATCCTGTTGAGAATACCCTTAGGTATCCAAGCCAAAGACATCCAGTAAACCAGAATGGCCTCCAGGACAGATTTAATAAGTACAATTCGACCTGCCCGAGAGAGCCATTTGTGGTGCCAATAATTAAGCCTCTTATCTATCTTTGCAATCATCTAGGTCCAATCATAAATTCTGTAGTTGATTGGTTTTAGGTGAAACCATAGGCATTTTAAACCATCCTCAAATCTAATAGAACTGAAGGGAAACCGCTGCAAAGCATAGGGAGTCTCATGTGGAAAGAATCCATGAATGGTAATAGTAGATTTTGAGTTATTACAAGACATACTTGTTGCTTTGCAGAATAATTGCAGTATTTGGTTGACAACCATTATGTCACCTAGGGATCCATTCAAAAATATAAGGACATCATCCAAAAATAATATATGTGTCAATATACAATTATATGAGATTTCGATACCTTTCAACTTTCCCCTTTCCCTTCATCAATAAGGCACCTACTCAGACCTTCCATAACAAGTAGGAATAGTAGAGGGGAGACTGTGCATCCCTGTCTAAGGCCCCTCTCTACATGGAAGAAGTTGGTTGCTGCTCCATTAATGAGAACACTATAGAGACAAAGGTGATGCATCACATGATCCAGTTGATAACCAAAATGGGGAAACCAAGGTGAGTGAGGAGCATTATGATATATATCCATCTAGTTTGATTGGTGGATTTTTCAAGGTCAATCTTAAGGATCATGCATTTGATCTTCTTAGTGTGCATAGAGTAAAGTCCCTCTTGTGCTACCCCAATATCTTCATGAATCTAATTGTTTTCCAGGAATGCAAATAATTCAGGGGAGATATTTTCAGAAAGAATGGGCTTGAGTCTGTTGGCAATAATTTTGGCCATGATATTGTAAATGAAATTACACAAGGAAATACGGTGAAAGTCCTTAAAAGAGGAGGGGTGGTCAAACTTGGGGATGAGGGCAATGAAGGTAGAGTTAAATGCATAGTATAGGCAGCATGTACTCCTGGTTTCTTCCACCACCTCCAGTAGCTCTTTTCCCAAAAGATCAAAGAAATATAGGTAGAATTCTACTAACCATCCATCAGTTCTAGGACTCTTGTCCTTCTTGAACCACTTGAGAACTACCTCAAGTTCTCCCATAGTGGCAGGATTGAAAATTTCCTCTGTAGAGTCCCGATCCACAAACCTAGGGAAATATCCAACAACATTGATGGGTTTTGCCAGTGAGGCTTCCCCGGGGGCTTTGAAGAGGTTCCTGAAGTGTCAAGTGCCCAAGTTGGCCAATTTTTCAAAGGATGTAGCTGGCATGCCATCCACATTTTCAAGTTCCCAAATGGTATTGATGGCCCGTCTACCTCTGGAAAATTTCTAAAATAATTTAGTATTTTCATCTCCTGCTTTTAACCATATGGCTTGGATTTTAAGTCTCCAAGGTTATTCCCTGTCTTTGAGGATTTTGAGGCGGTCAGATTCCAATTTGATAAGGTAATATTTGGCAGCATCAGATGAAAACCCTCCATTATTGGGATCCTCAAGATGTGCAATATCCCTCTCAATCTTGGCTACCTCATGGTCATTCTGTTTTCTCTTGTCTTTTGCCCAATCGATAGAAATTCTCTTAATCAAATGTAATTTATTGGAGAAGGAGTTAGAGTAGGTGTTATTAGAATGATTCAGAGCACTCCTCCAAGCTTGATTAATAATCCTAATATAATCTTTATCCTATAGCCATACTGAGCATAAATTGTAGGGGGAGGAAGGCTTGTGGGATTATCCATAGATCTCAAGGTAAATGGGTGAGTGATATGATATGCCCCTAGATCCAACCCATTATATACCAAGTGTTGAAGCAATTCCTCCTTGATAAGAAATCTATCAAGTTTGCAGGCAAGCATAACTTCACCAATATGCCGGTTGCGCCAAGTAGGGTAGGGTGATGACATGGAGGGATCAACTAGGTGATGAAGAGCCGATAGATGTCTGAAGAAGTATATGAGGGGGTCCATGTGTTCATTGGGACCCATAGAGAAATTGAGGTCCCCAGCCAAAATGATGTTATCTACTTGCATGAAAGATGTTTGTAGTAGGGAATATTCCTGACGATGTTGATAGGGTCCATATACATTGACAATCCTTAATACTTCCCCTAGTTGATCAGAGAAGATTTCAACTATAAGTACACCTTCCCTACCCTAGCAGTTGATGGGTCTGATAACCTGTGGGTTATAGCCTAGTGCCAGACCGCCCGATCACCCCCAGGCATCTAGTGCTTGAAATATCCACGAGGGAAAGAGGGATGAGAGGACAACAATAGTAGAATTAGATGGCCCAAGGGTTTCTTGAAGGAGCATAATATCCACATTAACATAGTCATAGAGGTGCCTAAGGAAAATGATCTTCGTAGGGCTAGCAAGCCCTCGACAGTTGAAAAAGAGGCATTTCATTGGGTAATCATAAGGGGGGAATTTCTTTCTCTAAGGACCCATTCAATGGATACTTTTTTACCAACCACAATGTCCATAACAACTTGTAATATGGTCTTGGATATATTAGAGTGACGACCCTAGGAGGGTTTAATAGGGATGTGAGAAGGAGTGGGTACTAGATCCAAAACAACATGGGCAGAAGAGAGACGACGTCAGAGATTATAGGAGTGTGAGGATGCATAATCAGTTGGATTCTCCATTGAAGGTAATGAGGTGGATGGGGAAGGGGGGATGGATGGGGGAGGGGAAGAGTAAACCTCCAGGGTGGATATAATGGAGCAGACAATGGAATATACACGAATACCAGATGGAATAGATTCATTTCAAAAATGTAATGTAGGAGAAGGCAAGAGAGATGTAAAATTAAAAGGGGGGAGAGGAGAGGTACCAGTACCTGGAGGGTGTCCCGATGCTGTAGCCATTGTCATGGATCTGGTGATTTGAGTCGAAATGCAGGTAGCAGTAGCATTGATATTCCTTGAGGGTGGAAAGTCCAGCGACTATGTGAGGATAACCGAAAATAGAGTCTTCCTGTTTAGAGAGATTGTAATCGGATCCTGTGGAGCCTAGGGACCAGCTAATGCAGGTGTAGTAGAAGCAACAATGAGCATTAGACAGTCCTTGTACACATGCCCAACCTTGTGACAACGTTTGGATATGAAGGGAACACCTTCATAGTCCAAGATTTGGATGCGAGTAGTATTCCTCCAATGGATCTTAAGGGAATCCTCTAGTCCTTCCCTTATATCCAGGTGAACCAGTATGCGAGCAAAGGCCATCTTGCTCAACTCGATGTAGGTTTGATCATGATATAAATAGGTCCTCGGTATGTTCCCATTGTTGAAAAAAATATCCTCCTTCCATAAATGCAGAGGCAGACAAGGGAGGTGAATCCAAATGGGGGCGGCCCCAAGATGTTCCCTCTCTGGATCGAGTAAAGGGCTTCATCTCTTGAGGTGGAAAGGTGCAAGTTCAATGTGCCAGAATTGTTAGAGTACCTAGTCTGTGAGATCCTTCGAAGAGAATTGGATGGTGAACCATCCCTTCGTCAATGGGAAGACAGTGGGGAGTTCCTGTAGGGTGTTTCCCCAAATTTCAGATACCCATTGCTTGAGCCCCTTGGTGCTGTAATTCCGTCCACGAACCTGACCCACCAGAACCCTGTCCACAGTTCCCATCACATCCGCCATTTGAATGCCCTCACCAAGGGTGAGTTGACTGCCTTTGTTGCAGACCTTGACACACTTAGTTTCCTAGCTGCACAAGGGTGTGCACGAGTGGAGTGTGGCTCCGAGGAAATCGATAATGGTGGATTAGTGGCCATGCCAATGGTCGAGGGGATGTTTAGTTCAGGGAGGCAGACATTGAAATGACCAGATGGAGGGAGCAATGAAGCAGGTGCAGTACTAGATGAGAGAGGGGAGGTGCACAATGCAATAGGAATGTGCGAGTGCAGCGTACCATGGAAACCAGGGGCATAAATAGTAGGTGGGGGGAGGCTTAAAGATTCGATATGTGGTAGGTTAGGACCCGAGGGTTCTGGAAGCAGCAAGGGGAAATTTTGTGCTAGGAATGCAAGGGAAGACGGAGATGGAGGGCGAAGATCTAGTGAGTGGATGTGGTTGAATTCAACCACGGTAAGAATGAAAGGGGAAGTTACACCATTAAGGTCGAAAACAAGGAATGAGTTGAAATCTGGGATAAGGTAGAAGGAAGTAGGATGATATAGTGAAACCCTAAGAAAAATGTTTGTAAAATGAGAAGAAACAACCGAAAAAGTGCATGTCATACCTGTAGTGAAACGAGGAGGGTCCGACCAAATGTCAACAGATGTGAAAGGATCCCCGGAGTAGTCGAGGATATCTTCATCCATTTCTTAGGCCATGGTCAAAATGAAATCGACAACCACATCCAGGAAAATGCTGATAGGAGGTAGCAAGCAGTCAAAACAATCCAACGAATGATCAGGTGAGGGTCAGGACACCGTTGCACAGGCAGGAGGTGGTGACCGTTGGGGACGTGGAGAACCAAGGGAGCCCCTCAACACACTGGTTTTCCCATATGTAGGTCATGAGATCGAGTCCCCCAACACACAGTCTATAAACTTCGGCCCATCCTCCTTCCATTTCCAATTCTGCGTGTGTTTTAAAAAATGAAAAAGAGCGCTTCCAAAGGATGTGCTTCACTAGTTTTCAAGATTTTATGCAAGTATTTGTATCTATAAAAGAACAAGAGATAAATGAGTAAAGGACATTGCGAAAATGAAAAGTGAAAAACAAAGCATTAAACAAAATACTGACATAAATCTTGCAAAAATATAATGTAAAGAAACTAATCTACACTTGTATTCAACAAGGGGACCTCTTGAGACACACATTAGAGGAAGTTTCAGCCTAAAAGTGCCCATGAAATTTTCAAATAATTTCCATGTCATAATATGTAAACCAACCAAAATCCTTTAAATTTAAAAAGAGGTACATGTAAATATTTTGGAGGGAAAATAAGAAAATTTAATTTTTTTACTTGTATTTTTGGCTTGTCACCTTATCAGTTTACCCAAATTTCAAATGTAGACACTCATTGGATGCATATTTAAATTCCACATCCAACGAGTACCCATTATGCATACTTTTGAGAAGACCCACATTTATAAAAATTGAAGATACATTAAAAAATGTGTTGAAATATGCCTTTTTAATGTATCTTCATTTTTTTTATTATCAATGTGGTTCTTCTCAAAAGTATGCATAATGGGTACTTGTTGGATGTGGAATTAAATTTCACATCCAGTGAGTGTCTACACTTGAAATTTGGGTAAACCAATAAGGAGATAAGCCAAAAATATAAGTAAAAAAAGTAGTTTTGTTCTTTTCCCTCCAAAATTTATAACTTTTATTTAACTATTATTTTATTATTTTCCTTAGGAGGCCACTTTTAGGCTGAAATTTCCTCTAATGCGAGAGATGGAAAACTCAAAGAATTTTCTTATCAAACACAGACACTGTTCATAAAGGTGCAACCATAATAGATAATTGTATTAACAAAGTAGTGCATATACATTCAAAATAAATTCACTTAAATTAAAAAATAATAACAACATTTGAGCACATGGTTCGCTTCTCAATGAAGCATTTTATGATGTTTCAAAATAAAAACCCTTAGAAACTAAAAGCCAGAAGCTAGAACTATGAATCTACAATATTTGATTTCCATTGGAACTCTAATTCACATGATTCACTATCAAGGAAGCGAATCATGTGAATAAACACATCATCATCCTTCAAACCTTTTGTTCCTTCGGGATCACGATCGCTTGATACTTAGTTCTGATGCCAAGTATTTTGAATACACCATGTTACAGTTTGACCAATGGTTTGAGTTTGTTGTTGCGGTCAACTAGGATTCTTTTGCTTGCACCCAATAGGTGGAAAACCATATAGGCACCATTTGGCATATTTCCATGTGCTTTGGTTGATTTTTCTTCCATGGGATCTGTTGTAGCTTATTTTCACCATGTTATGTTTTCCATTACCTTTTATGTTGAAAAAAGAAAAAAGAAAAAATATAGAAAATAATGCAGAAAAGAAAAGAAAATACACAAATAAATAAATAAGAAAAATGAAAATGGAGAAAAAAAGAATAAAATGGGATTTAAAAAAATATATATGAGAAAAATAAAATAAAAAATCCCAACGTATAGGCCCGCTAGTTTAAATGTCATTGTGATTATGTTTAATTAAGTTAATCCCTTTTATTAGTTAATAAATGAAGGATTAATTAATTTATTGTAAATAAAGTTAATCAATTTGACATGTTTGTTGGCTTGTGATAAATTTCGCGCAAGAAGCAACAATGTAGATCACCCCTGCCCAGAGACATGGGATAGATTTCTGACCCCCCTGCGCTATCGATATTTAACGAAGGAGGGTTGGGGTCTAAAAAGATGTTTTACAAGGGTATGTGTCCTCTCCACAACATTTCAGACCCCCCCCCCCCCTCTCAAAAACCGCAAACAACATACCCATCCCGCTGAAAACCACCATCTCATCCACTCCACTTCCACCGCCTCTTTTAAACCTTCACTCTCACCTCACCACTTTTTATTCCCTCATTCATCCACATAATATTACTGTTTTATTAATAAATCTCTTCACCAACAACTAATTAACGATTATGACCATTAAATCCTTCCCGCCAATGTCTAATGCATTAACTAGACGCGCCAAAATGGTTAATTCATCCGAATACCTTACAAAACATCATGTTGCCCTTCGAACTCCCCTTTCTTTCATTATCTTGTAGCAACATAGGAATCATCCAGATTGTATCAACTCACAGTTATTTTCTACACTAGCGATCACCAATTCCTAATATTTCGATACACATGTATGAAAATTCATAATTCAGCATGTCATCGTCCAAAGGAAAATCCAAATTAGTGGTAGAGAGTCCAATGTTACCCCCTGCAGTGAATTTGAGCGAACTTTGAAAAGCAATAAAATATCTCTGAAACCCAGTGTGAGTTCAATCTTTATGAACTCCATAACCAGGAAAATCAGAAATTCTTAGATTCCAGTGGTGAATTGAGCATATGGGACTTCTTCCTACCTCAATTCATCTTTCGTCAGACCCCTTTCTTCCTAGAATATGTCACCTGTTGTAATTTTAGATATCTCCCAAGTTAGAGGGTCATGATTTCCTAAAATAATGAATTTATGTTTACTATCACTCCCGAGTCAATATGCCAAATCCTTAAAGTCAAGCCTACAACCACTCTACATCCTTTTATGGAGATTCTCTCATGGAGATCTATCAGAAACTCACATTCCCTCAAAGAGCCAAGACATTTGAATCATTTTTACCTGAAAATTATGAGTTACCAAGAACCAGTCCGCCCTACTCTTCTTTAATATTCCCATAAATTTCTAGGTAGATTATATCCATGGTTTCGTGTCTGTTAGGTTATCCAAGTGATCAGTGGGTCGATGAGGTAATTTTAGCATTTTTACAGTATTTTTAGCAGGTGATAAACCATCACACATTTTAAATTACAGTCAATTTCTGGCAGAGAGCATTCATGATCAAATTTTGAAGTTTTCTATTGAAAGTTATTTCAAGCATCAATCATTCCATGTGCATTTACTTCTATATTATCAAGCAGATAGATTTAAATTTACATTACAGAAGTTAGATGCATAGGGAAATCCTCAGTGTGTAATTCATTGGACTTCCTTGGTAAGTAATAACACATAGGAATACCCTTTTAGTGATTATGTAAATTAGTTTCTACATATGGCCTTGTGTCTTCTCAACCTTGATGTTATTCCTAGGATTTAACTTGAAATGAAAAGAATTCTTCACCTCAGTGAGAAAACTAAAATTGGAGACTAGTACCTCTACCAGAATTACACATAGATCATGATCTATGAATATGATCTACCTCCCTATAGGTTTCCTAAATTTGTACCAGGACAGATTTTTTCACTATAATACATAAGAAAAATGATGAATATGGATGATCTTCACTTTGTTCCTAGTAAAAATAATCTCGGTTCAAATTAAATGCACAGATTTGGACCATTTATTGTTAACACCAGAGAAACAACAAAGGAGGAAGATTCTCTGTTAAAGAAAATGAAATTCAAATTGAGCTTCACTTGGTATTATGATCCCTTGGGGATTATTATAAGCTAAGAGTTGAACATAAGACAACACCTTATGCACACACACCTAGGTTAGAAATAGAGCAGTATGTGAATCAAGAGGAGTGGTAGGAGAACACATTGCAAGAAGCAAAGGAACAAGTTGTTATTCCAATAGCTTCACAAACTTCAATTCATCAGGAGAAAGAGATTAAGAGGCCAAGGGAAAGTGTATATCATCTAGTTTTAGAAATTAAAAAGACATACTTCACAACATTCAATACAAGGAAGAAAACTAATACTGATGAAGAGGAATTTCAAGGAGAAAGTTCACAAGAACAAGCAACAATGGTATTGATAATGGTATTGATAGGTTTACACACTTCAACATTTCCGAGGATTGAGGAGATCTCCATAGATTCTCCTATGTCATCAGTAACTAAGGATGTAGAACAAAAAAATATTTTTGCAAGGTATAAAGAAATTAAACTTAAAGAATGAGGCATTAAAGGCCACCACATATTCTGAATTATGGAAACAAACTTCTTCTACCCAACACATACTTCTTTCTGCACTTGATATAGAAAAGGGATAGTTTCAACTAGCCTTTTTGGAAACCAAAGCTCCAGTCCCTAAAAGTGTAGAAGAGACTACAAGGAATTTGTTTTCTCCTTTGACACTAACCATATCCATGCTATTGATCAGATTGACCTGCCATAGCAGGCTGGAGAAATTATTTACTCTACCTTGACCAGTTCATCTATGGAAACATCCAAACTGTCAGCTTCACTAAACAACATTCAATCACACTTAAATATGGAGGAAATTTCCTCTTTGGCCAAAGATACCAGAAAAAAAAATCATTGGAATACTGGGTCATAAAGTTAGGATATAAACCTAACAATGTTAAAAAAACTAAAGAAATGATAAAGAGAAAGAATGCTGATATTCAGGCATTAAGGAAGCAACTAAAACTTCCAACTATAGAGAATCCACAAGCCAAAGAAGTTGGAAAATTGGATGTAGATAAAGAAAACATGTTCAAGATGATAATTGAACAGAATATCCAAATACAGAAAATGGACGCTGAAATGGAAACAATGTTAAAAGAGAAAGAACAACAACTCAAAATTTTAGTAGCTATCCCCATAGCAAAAAAAATTGTTGTAGGTACTTCAAAAACAGGGAAATCTACAACATCAAATGTTACAGTGGATACAAAGTCTAGTGATACATCAACAAACTTATAAAAGGCCATGGGAGACTTGGAACTGAAAGGTAAAGAGATTGAAAAACTCAACTTACAATTGCAGAAGCTACAAGAGAAAAAACTGAAAACTGATAATGCTTATGTAGCTGAAATTGAGAAATATTTTAATCCAATGAAGCAAATAACAACTTACGAAAGTGAATCTGTAATGGCTCGGATCATTTCTCAAGCAAAATAAAGCATTTGGCTTAATATTAATGAATCAATGACTGGATTGTGGCCTTCCATTGAGATTATTTTTGAACAGGAAGAATTGTTGCAGAAATCAAAGGAAATTGTGGTAGAAGTGAAGAAAGACCTGGACCACAAACCAGGAGATGCTACATGGATAATCAAAGTTCTAAATTCCAAGAAAAAATAAGAGCTCAAATAATATGCAATTGAAGACTAAACTGAAACTGTCTTGGAGGTGCGAAAGGTCCTTAATAAAAGGAATTTAATGCTATAACTTGAGAATAAGTGTCATAATATAGAAGTTGAAATTAAAAATTTTCATAGGAAGTTTAATATTTTACATCAAAAAGGACTTCCAAGTCTGCAAGGTATAGGTGATAAACTAATTCCTCTGGAAGAATATTAGCATAGATTGCAAGATATAGCAATAAACAAATCCAAAATTTCCAAAATCAAAGGAACTATCACTCAGAAGGGTTTCATGGAATGTTTAAGTCATGATTTACTAATTCAACATGAAATCAATATTTTATTCATAACTAAATTTATTTTTTAGAAATACACTGAAGTCGATGAAACATACAAAAAGTTAGTGAAATTTTTTATTCCTGATGAGGAAAGATGGGACAAACTATGTGAGCTCATCGAATGAGAAGACAATAGATGTTTTAGCAATAGGATACAGGTTTTCATGAGTAGAGAAAAAAATTCTAGAAACAAGAAACAAAACAACAAATTTACAACTCCAGTCACCAACAGTAGTCCTCGAATTCTATGCAAGATGGTCAAATCAATCAAATTTCCTATTTTCTAGTTCTATTTTTGTAAAAAAATCCAAATCGGTTGGATAAGATATTTTGTAATAAATTTTGAGCTTAAGTCTATATATTTTGAGGAAAATATATAAGTACTTTGTAATCGAAATATGACAGGTTGAACCCTTGTGATAAGCTTCTGAACATGATTGTAATTCTCTGAACTATTTCTGAGATTTATAGAAGGATTATGGACTCATTTTGAAGCAAATTGTGTTTTCCTATGAGTTTTTCTAGTTTCTTATTATGATTCATCTTTATTTATTTATACACATGTATAAAGTTAATAGAAAATATGGGTAAGATAAGATTAAATATTAATCTTTCTGAATTCCCCTTGCAAAGTTATAATCAATTATAGAGATTAATTAACTGGGACTATCTGTTTTAGTTAATTCGTCTACATAAATAAATTGTTGCTTCAAAATATCGTTAAATATGCTCTGTTTGGATGTAAAATGATTTTATACGCAGCATCTGTATATGCAAAATTAAATACTCTATTTGAATGTTTAAAGAATCATATATATCATCCTAAATTATACCTTTCAAAGACAATTTAAAGCTTAATAATTGTTAAAGGTGAGGATTCAACCCTTTTATTATATCATAAATAATTAGGATTTACATCTGTTTAAAAATTTAAAGCATTGGTCATCCAAACCAAAATAAAACAACATTTTAGATGCGTTGACACAATTCCTTAGCCTAGATTTGTCTACAAAGGACAACACCAGATTGGCATCTTTTCCGGGGAACGAAAAATTGAAGTTTCTTTTCCCTGGGACAACGACAAAATCTCTTCTTAAAGGTGCATAATGAGTTAGCTGGCTAAAAAATTCACCTGAAAAATCCATTGGGTAAACTTGTCTTCACACATGCATACTAGGTCTCATTCTGACTCTGACCTTCATTCACCATTAACAGATCTTGAAAGGTTAGTGAGAATTGCCTCTTCTTTACACTGATTAGAAACCTATTATTCTACTCCTGTATCTCTCCCACTAGAAGTTGTATCACAACCTGATCCCTTTCAGCCTATCCCAATTCCTGCAGAGTTATCATATTTACCACCAAAAGTGTTAGAACTGTTATCTAAAGGAGTTGACCTTCAATCAAATTTATTGGTTCATCAATTTGAATCAATCCACCTTCCCATCTCTACTTCAGAGGCAGCTGATACTGAAGCTGAATTAGGACTTGATGCCTGATTTCAAACCAACTGATTATATTTCTTCTGTGATACATACTTACCCATATACTTCTATCAAACCCGAGGAATGTTTTACCATTTATACTAGTCCTTTAGCATTTGAAGAAGAAGCTAAAATCATCCTATAAGTAAAAAACTTAGTTTTCCCTTCTCAATTCATACACCCTTCTTCCATCTCCTATCATCCATCCTCCACTCAAGTAATTTTGTCCTAGCATCTTTCTCCTCCTTCATCTACCTCTTCTTCATCTTCATCTTCACCTACATTACCACATTCAATGGCTACTTTTCAACCAATTATAGTAGCCCATTATGAAACACTAGTCCTTCCTCCTATATATCAACTCCATCCTTTTATTTATGGATATTTTAAGCATCTACCTAGATTCAATGGAGAAACAAACCCGTCTGCTGAAGATCACCTAGCCGCATTTCTAGATTTTGCTGATAACATGAATATTAAACATGAATATTAATTCATGGGATGAATTAATAAACATTTTTAAGAATCAATGGGGAATTAAGAAATATGTTGTTTACTATTTAACACAATTTTAAGATTTGAAAAGAAATCCTAATGAACCTGTTGCTGATTTCATTAAGAGATTCAATAAATTCTATAAAAAATGCCCCCAGACTGTAAAAATCCAGTAATTGCTGCCAAAATTATATTTTCTAAGGCATTCAAAGATGATTTTACTATAATTCTTAGGGAAAGAAAGTTTGAAACTTTAGTAGATATGCAAACCAATGCAATTGAATTTGAAGCTAATAGGTCAACATCTAGTAAACTGGGAGCAAAAGTTGAAAAGGTTGAAAAAAGAATGAAATTTAGGGACAAAGGTGAATCTTGATAAAAACCTAAAGATGGAGAACATAAAATTGATGAGATTACTTCTCTACTTATAAATATCTCTAATAGAATCTCTAATATGGAATATCAACCTAGAGTTATCTAACCAGTTGCAACTAAACCTCAAGTTCAATATAGAAGACATTTTCAACCTCAAATTCTCCAAAGACCAAATAATAACAAAAAAATCCAACCTCCCTTATTGATTGATGATCAAGACCCTGAAGAAACCATTCCTGTCGTTACAAATTATATCAATCAACTTGGGGATTCCTCATCCCACAATGTTATTGTTCTAGTGAATCAAGATCAAGTATCTACCCAAGATCAAGAAAGTGCTAAAATCTCAAAATACCAAGCCTTATCTGTGTTTCTCATTTATGAGTTAAACAAAATATATGAATTAAGGCCTATATCAGGACCTGGTAGACCAACCAAAAAGGTCACCTTTGATGAGACTCAAGTTAAAACTTCTGAAACAAAAACATCATCAAGTGAAACACATAATCAATTACTAGAACAAAATACTCCTCAAAAAACTGCTCCAACGATTTTTAATGTTGAAAAATAATTATAAGAGTTAAAATTCCAATTCCATTATCTGAAATCTCTAAAAATCGAGGTTATAAAAATCAAGTTCAAAATGGATTCAATCTTCAAGTATTGAAGCAGAACAAGATATCATAAGTTTGCAAGATAAAAAACTTAAAGTATTTTTTGGTCCTAGCTCTGATATGATTGATGAAAGTGTTCCTTGATTCTATGTCACATTGAAATTACATTATTATATTTTATATAATTGCATGTTAGATTCTCGGGCTTCTCATAATCTAATGCATAAAGTAATCATGGATCAACTTCAATTAGAAATTACTAGACCATATCATGATCTATATACTTTTGATTCTAAGAAAGTACCTTGTCTCAGATTAATTAAGGATGTAGTTGGAACACTTGCTCAAATCTCTATCAAAAGTATAGTCTTGGATATAGTAGTTACAAATATTCCACCCAAATTTGGAATGCTATTGTCTAGGTCATGTTGTGCAAATTTGGTAGGGAGTTTACAAATGGATATGTACTTTGCAACAATCCTACTTTATGTATGTGAGTATTTAAGGTTATATAGAGAGGTTAGATTTGTCAACACAATTTATAAATAAAATCAAGCTATCAATCATACAATTTATACTATTGATCAAGATTTTAGGTGCTTTAATTTAGCTGATAATAATCTTTCAAATTCTCAGATCAACATTCAGGAAGTTGTTAATACTCAAAATTTTATAAGTAATATTTGGAAAATGTACTTTGATGGATCATTTTCCAAAGATGGACCTGGAGCTGGAATTGTACTCATCTCTCGTGATAAGAAAAAATAACTCAATCCTTTAAATTAGACTTTGATGTTACAAACAAAGTAGTAGAATATGAAGCCCATATTTTAAAATTAGAGTTAGCAAAAAGCCTAAAGGTTCAAAATTTGTCTGTATTTGGTTATTCAAAGTTAATTGTGAAACAAATCATGAACTTGTGTCAAAGCAAGCATCCCAGGCTAAGATATTACAAGAATGAAGTTTGGGATTCTGTTGAAAATTAATTTCAAGATTTTAATATCACATCAATCCCAATAAAGGAAAATATTCATGCTGATGCCTTGGAAGTTTCTACCAGTTATTTTGATATTCCCTATCCTATGTAATTGCATTATCATATTGAAGTAAAATACATGCCTTCCATTCCCGATAACCTTAAACATTGGTAGGTTTTCAAAGACGATGAACACTTGAAAAAATTCTTACTAGAAATAGGCGAATTCTCAACTTTGGATATTGAAGAAGAACAAGTCAATGAAGTAATTCAAATGATGACAATCAAAATTCAAAATTTGATCAAAAAATAACTGATCACAATATCATTCAATTATCTAATAATTACATTCCAAAATGATTAGTTACCCTCGTAAAACTTTTTGATCATAATGATGTTTCAAAAACCTCATTGTTGAATTCACAACAAGAGGATGTTCAATATTGTAATATTGGAATTCCTTGGTAAGGAAGAACATAGAGGAATACTATTTCAGTGATTATGTAAATTAGTTTCTCCATATGGCCTTGTGTCCTCTCAGCAGTGATGTTATTCGTAGGATTTCACCTGAAATCAAAATAATTCTTCACCTCAGTGAGCAAACTAAAATTGGAGAATGGTAGCTCTACCAAAATTACACAGAGACAAAGATATATGTATGTGAGCTACCTCCCTATAGTTTTCCTAAATTTGTATCAATCAGGAATTTTGTACTAGAATACATCAACCAAATGATGAATATGGATGATCTTCACTTTATTTCTAGTAAGAAAAAATCTCAGTTCAAATTAAAAGCATAGATTGGGCCATTTATTGTTAACACAAGAGAAACAAAAAAGTAGGTAGATTCTCTGTTAAATCAAATGCAATTCAAATTGAGCTTCACCTGGTCTTATGATCCCTTAGGATTATTTATAAGCTAAGAGTTGAACAAAAGACAACAACTTATGCACACACATCTAGGACAAAAATAAAGCAAGATGTGAATCAAGAGGAGTGGCAAGAGAACACATCGCAAGAAGCAGAGGAACAAGTTGTTAATCCAATATCTTCACAAACTCCAATTCCTTAGGAGAAAGAGAATAAGAGGCCAAGCAAAAGTGTATCTCCTCCAGTTTCAGAAATTCAAGAGACAGACTTCACAATGTTCAAGAGAAGGAAGAAAACTAATATTGATCAAGAGCCATTTCAAGGAGAAATTTCATAGGAAAAACAATAATGATACCGACAAGTTTACACACTTCAACATTTTCGAGGATTGAGGAGATCTTCACAGATTATCCTATGTCATGAGTAACTCAGGGTGCAGAAAAACATAACATTTTTTCTAGGTATAAAGAAATTAAAAGAAATAATGAGGCATTAAAGACCACCACATATTCTGAATTCTAGAAACAAACTTCTTCTACCCAGCACATGCTTCTTTTTGCACTTGATACAGAAAAGGGAGAGTTTCAACTAGCCTTTTTTGAACCCAAATCTCTAGTCCCTAAAAGTGCAGAATAATACAATACATCTATTTTGCCTTTGACACCAAACCGATCCATGCTTTTGATAAGATTGACATGCACAAGCAGGCTATAGAAATGGTTTACTTTACCTTGATCAATTCAACTATGGCAACATCCAAACTACAAGCTTCACTAAACATCATTCATTCACAATTAAAGACGGATAAAATGTCCTCTTTGGACAAAGATACTAGAATAAAACCGTTGGAAGATCTGGTAATAAAGTTAGGATATAATCATAGTGATGTTAGAGAAGTGGAAGAAATGATAAAGAGAAAGAATGTTGATATCCAGGCATTAAGGAAACAATTAAAACTTCCAACTATAGAGCACCCACAGGCCAAAGAAGTTGGAAAATTGGAGGTAGACAAAGAAAACATGTTCAAGATGATAATTGAAAAAAATGTCCAAATATAGAAAATGGATGCTGAAATGGAAACACTATTAAAAGAGAAAGAACGAGAGGTCAGTGTTTCAGCAACTATCCCCATAGAAACAACATTTATTGCAGTTACTTCAACAACAGGGACATCTACAACAACAAATTTTATAGTGGATACATAGACTAGTGATACAACAACATAATTATCAAAGGCCATGGGATACTTGACACTGAAATGTCAAGACATTGAAAAACTTAGCTTACAATTACAAAATCTACAAGAGAAAAAAAATTAAAACTAACAATGCTAATGTAGCTGAAATTCAAAATAATTTTAAGCTAAAAAAGAAAATAGAAACTTATGAAAGTGAACCTGTAATGGCTTATACAATTGCTAAGGAAAAATAAATAATTTGGCTTGATATTAATGAATCAATGACTGAATTGTGGCCTTCCATTGAGATTATTTTTGAACAGGAATAATTTTTCATAAATCAAAGGAACCAGTGGCAGATGTGAAGAAAGACTTGGACCACAAACCAGGAGATGCTACAAGGATAATCATAGTTCTAAATTCTAAGAAAAAAGAAGAGCTCAAAGAGTATGCAATTGAAGATAGAACTGAAACTATCTTGGAGGTGAGAAAGGTCCTTAATAAAAGGAATTTAAAACTACAACTCGAGAATACGTGTCATAATATAGAAGTTCAAATTAAAAACTTTCATAGGAAATTTAATATTTTACATCAAAAATGACTTCTAGGTCTGCAAGGTATAGGTGATAAACTAATTCCTCTAGAAGAATATCAGCATAGATTGCATGATATAGCAATATACAACGATAAATTTTCCAAAATAAAAAGAACTATCACTCGAAACGATTTCATGGAAGGTTTACGTTGTGAGTTATTAATTCATCATGAGATCAAGCATTTATTCATAACTAAACTTAATTTTGAGAAATACACTGAAGTGGATGAAGCATACAGAAAGTTAGAGAAATTTTCTATTCCTGATGAGGAAATATGGGACAAACTGTGTGAGCTCATCGAATGAGAAGAAAAGAAATGTTTTAGCAACAAGATACAAGTTTTCAGGATCAGAGAACAAAATTCTAGGAATAAGAAACATAGCAACAACTTTACAACTCCAGTCACCAACAATGGTCCCTGAATTTTGTGCAAGATGTCAAATTATTTTATATTTCCTATTTTTTGGTTCTATTTTTGTAAAAAAATATGAATAAGTCGGATAGTATATTTTGTAATAATTTTTGATTTTAAGTCCAAATATTTTGAAGAAAAACTATAAGTACTTTGTAATTCGAAGTATGACAGGTTGAACACTTGTGATAAGCTTCTGAACATGATTTTAATTCTCTTAACTATTTCTGAGATTAATAGAAGGATTCTGGACTCATTTTGAAGAAGATTGTGTTTTCCTGTGAGTTTTTCTAGTTTCTTATTATGTTCCATCTTTATTTATTTCTACACATGTCTAAAGTTAATAGGAAATATGGGTAAGATAAGATTAAATATTAATATTTCTGAATTCCCTTACCAAGTTATAATCAATTAAAGAGATTAATTAACTGTAACTATTTGTTTAAGTTAATTCCTCTACATAAATTAATTGTTGCTTCCTGATATCTTTAAATATGCTCTGTTTGACTGCAAAATGATTTTACATGCATCATCTGTATATGAAAAAATAAATACTCTATTTGAATGTTTAAGGAATCATATATATAATCTTAAATTCTACCTTTCAAAGAGAATTTAAAGCTTAATTCTGTTAAAGGTGAGGAATCATCCCTTTTATTATATCAGAATAATTAGGATTTACATCTGTTTAAAAGTTTAAAGCATTGGTCATCCAAACCAAAATAAAAGGGATTTTTCGATGCTTTGACACAATTCCTTAGCCTAGAATTGTCTATAAAGGACAACAAGATCTGTTCAAATTGTGTATTCAACCACAAAATATTGGTGAGGTTGCAAAATGTGTCTAATTCTGTAACTCATGCAAATTAAGCCAAATTTACAAATAAAAACATATAGAATTGAGAAAATACTAGATCTTTATCTTATTGCTTATTTATGATACTTTTATGGCTATTTATTACAAAATATTAGTGTAGTTATGTAGGGGTAAGTGGAAAATGATTGAAAATTAGGGTAATAGATTGTCAAAATAGTGCAATTCTTATGGCCTAACATCGCTTATGAGCTTTAGTGTTATGAAATGTGTTATGGAGGTTTATCTATCATGATAAAACCTTGTTCTTTCAAACTTGTAGTATTCATGGAATCCTTAATGAGTTATCTTAGCATTGTTTTATCTTCATTTCCTATGTCATCATTGGAAGCTTCTGTAAAGAGAAGATTCAAAATTATTTTTTATTTTTACCGAAATTCAAGATCCATCACACCTGCAACAAAGGAAACATGCGTTGGTCAATGCAGTTGCTTAGTTATACAACATGCAATAATGCAGGTTGCTAGAAAGGAAAGTGTGATGGGTCCAGAAACTAGGCTTTTGAGCTGATTAAACAAAAAAAAATGGACTTTTTGGAGAGGTAATTCTTAAGGATTTTCAAAGGGATGATTGCAAGGTGTTAAGGATGTTGATTGATTCGGTTTTAGGGCCATTTGAGCAGATGTAACAAAATGACCTGTAACAGATTTCCCACTAAATTACAAAGTCATAAGCAGTGGTTGAGGACTAAAGTGCTTTCCTTTCTAAAAATTCCAGATCAAGAAAAGGTTGGTTGAGACCATCATCTGTCACACTACATAATCATCATGATATCATTTATGAGGTAGAAATACCCATACTCAACCTATAAGCCAATATTACATGCACAATAAACAAAGTCATGTCCATTGATGACAAATGGTGGACCCATGTTTGGACGACTTGATGAATGATCATAGCCATGATACTTTGTGATCTGGTATGAATCCTAAAAGATAATCCTAGATGGATGAACCTAGATTCAAGGTATTCTACCTCATCACTCGATATTATGAGTCTAACCATGCAAATAAATGGGCTAGAGTCGAATATGGTATACACCATCAGATTACCACCCAATGATGTAAGCCATTAACATATGCAAGATGAATCACCGATAACGATAATGGTTCTCATCTTCTTTTTGAGTCATTTTAAAAAATTCTTCTTTAACACCCTTTTATTACCATCTACTTCATTTCCATAACCTGTAACACCCTTCCATTACCTTCCATTAGCATCTACTTCATTTCCTCAAAGACTAAACCAACTACCTGCACAATCGCTTCTAAACCCCAACAATAAATCATCTCAAACCCACTAATAGTGCTAAAGTCCAAAATTTCCAAACTTATATGATAACTCCTGCAGATTTGAATGATATTCATCTTAGATTTGGGAGAGTTTTACAAAAGAAAAATCCTCCTATTTCTATTAAATAATATAAAGAGGATGGGATTCCTGAAAAAGGAGGATACCCCTCAAAAGAAAGAAATTCCTAAACAAATAAATGAAAATTAAAGAAAACCAACTCCTATATCCTTACAAAACCCTCCCTTTCCAGAGAGATTAAAAATTGATAAAGGTGTAGAGAAGAAAATTATTTTTCCAAATTATGGTGTGTTAGATGAGTTGAAATTTTTTTACATTAAAATCCATTTTCTTCAAACAATAAAAGAAGTTCCTACTTTTGTAAAAACAATAAAGGAGTCGTGTATTAGAAAACATGGAAGAAAAAGAAAATAAATACAAAAAGTTCAACTTATCGAGATAATTGCAAAAATTATGATGGGAAAAACTTCAATTGAAAAATACTTAGATCCAAGAAGTCCCATTGTAAAGATTCATATCAATACTGTTGAAATCCCAAATACATGGATTGGCTTAGGTGCAACTATAAATGTCATGACAAAAAGTACTATGGATAAATTAAGATTGACTAATCTTTAATATACTCCTACTATATTGCAATTAACATACATGTGTGTTATCAAACTAGAGGGTATATTAGAATATGTAATTGTATCCCTAGATTCATGGGAGTATCCATTTTATTTCATGATATTAACTCCAAATACTAATCTAGGCAGTCATCCATTAATACTTGGTAGGTCGTGGCTAGCTACAACTGATGCATTTGTTATTTGTAGATCTGGTGACATGATTATTTCTAATGGAAATACAATGAAAAAGTTTACATTATATCCACCAAAAAGAGTAACTGAAATAGAGATTGAAGAATGGATTGAAGATGATGATGACAATTATGAAAATATTCAACCAATTTTAGCTATCTCACAAAATTACGAGGAAAATCAATTAATCAATCTTAAGAATAATCATGTTTTTTTGTCAATATTGTCAACAAAATTATTGTGTGGATATGTTAGATCAAAGTTTTCAATAAAATTGTAGTATTGAAGAATTTTCATCACGACCATCCAAGCTATCATTAAATTCAATGGGAAAAATTGGCAATACCATTGTAGAAATTAACTGAGTAAAAACATTAAACATCAATAATAACCTAGAGGAACTTAAAAAAAAACAATTGATTAAGATGTTGCAAAAACATTCCCCTGCATGTGCATTTGCATGGGAATATACATACATGAAAGGAATAAATCCAAATACATGCATTATATATATATATATATATATATTCCTCTACATTTACAAGGGAATATAAAAACATGATAGGAATCAATCCAAATACTTGCACACTTCTTATATATATATATATATATATATATATATATATGAGAGGATGTCAAACCTATAAGAGAACCTTAGAGAAGGATGAATCCTAATCTGAGGGAGATTTTTAAAGAAGAATTACAAAAATTGCTTGATGTAAAAATTATTTATCCAATTCAGATAGCCAATGGGTCCCACCATTGGTTATTGTGCCAAAAAAAATGGAAATTGGAGAGTTTGCATAGATTATACAGAGTTGAACAAAGAAAATTTAAAAGATCATTTCCCATTACCCTCCATTTATGAAGTTTTAGATACATTAGCAAGAAAGAAATATTTCTTTTATCTTGATGGTTTCAACAAATATAATCTAATTCAGATTGCACTTTAAAATCAAGATAAGACAAATTTTACATGTCCATTGGGTTCGTATAATTATGGAGTACTTCCTTTTGGATTGTGCAATGCACTTGCTACATTTCACAGAGCAGTATTGGGCATTTTCTCTAAATTGATCCATGATTGTGTACTAGAAGTATTTATGGATGATTTTACTGTTTATGGGAATAATTTTGAAGAAGCTTTAGAAAAAATGGAAAAAGTCCCTTTTAGGGTTCAAGAAGCTAATATTTCATTAATTAATAAGAAACTATTTATGATGTTTAATGAAGGGATTGTTTTGGGACATCACGTTTTGGGTTCTCGAATTAAGGTGGACTCAACAAAGGTTGAAATCATCTCCAAAATTTTAGTGCCTAAATGTCAAAATGACGTACAAATTTTTCTTGGATTCATAGGTTATTATAGAAGGTTTATAGAAAAATTTACAAATCTTGCTTCACCACTTTCTTAATTACTCACTAAATATTGTGAATTTCATTGGGATTCTGATTATGAAAAAGATTTTGAAATTTTAAAACAAAAAAATTCTGAGATGCCCATTCTAAGAGGCCTAAATTGGTCCCTTCCATTTAATATTTCCACTGAAGCCTCAGATACAAATTTATGGGTTGCATTAAGAAAAAAAGACTTAACTCCTTATGCTATATATTATACAAGTAAAAATTTAACTCCTGCAGAGTTGAATTATATAGTCACGGAGAAAGAGTTCTTAGCAATTGTTCATGCTATCAATAAGTTTAGACAATACATTACTGAATATGAGACTTTCATTCACATTGATCATTCCACTATTATATATATTATGAACAAACCTATAACTAATGAAATAATTACTCTATGGATTTTACTATTTCAGGAATTTAATATTACCATTTTAGATAGGCTAGGAAAGGTGAATATAATTGCTTATTTGCTTTCTAGGATGTGAAATGATAGTACTAACATTCCTGTAGTAGAAAATTTTCCTTATGAATATCTTTTTACAATGTATACTAAAACTCCTTGGTTTGCAAATATAGCTAATTATTTGGATACAAGAAAATTTCCTTCTCAACTATCGAAAAAAGAAAGACAAAGAGTTATCAAATTTAGTGCATGATTTTCTTGGATAGAGGGAGAACTATGTGACCTAGCAGGAGAAAATTTAATCATTAGAAGATGTGTTAAAGAAGACAAGGTACGTGAGATACTTAAAGCATGTCATGATGAACCTTGTGGAGGAAATTTTTCTGATAGACAGACTACATACAAAGTACTTCATTTGGGATATTATTGGCATTCTCTTTTCAAGGATGCCAAAGAATATATCAAGAGACGTGATAATTTTTTTTTGTTATTGGTAAATTAGGCTATTCTATATTAATTTGAGAAAAGAAACATTACATATGCTAGAGGCGGGGTTGGCAGCTACGCTTAACCAATCCTCACCTTAGTTGCTCAGTTTTGGGGCTTCCTTCGTGGAGGAAACTAGCTCGGAAGGTACTTGAGACAGGAAATTACAAAATGCGCAACAACGCTGATGTGTCTAGGTATTGCAAAATATGCAGAAACAAGGGTATAACTTGAGATTCCCTGGTGGTAGCATGGTTGAAAAAAACCAAGGAAGAATTGAGTAGCTTCAAAGTCCTCAGTCTTTAGCTTCATCATCACTGTCGGGTACTTCCTCCTCTATGGGGTAGGCATACGCCTGTGCAGCTTCTTCCTCAGAATCTGCCACTAGACGCAAGGGTTTGGGGACAGGTGCACAGAGGATGGGGGACTCTGGATCCTCAGCATCAGGGACGCGCGTCCAAGTGCCTTCAGAATATCCAAACTTCATTTTCATCATCTTCCTCCACCTGAGCTGACAATGGATCAATCTTGTGAGGAAGGGGGTGTGCCTGGTGCGTGGTGGTTGACTTCCGCCGGCCACAACTACCTCTCAACGTAGCTTGCACCGAAAATTCTTCCTCCTGCTCAGGGTTGGGGCTCTGTCTCATAAAGTTGCTAGAGGAGCCTTCAACAAACTCCAAGTGCTTGTCCTCTCCGTGGTGGTAACGTCTGGGGAGAGCCCCTCTCTGTCCACCTTAGATGGTTATTTGGCGCAATCTGGGAGCCATTGCTTGATGAGGTAGGGGAGAGGCTTCAAAGGAAGGATGCGCAGCAGGGGGACAGACAATGTCGCGGACAAAGGGAGAGGAGGGGTCAGGGATGAGAAGCGCAGACTGGGTAGTCACAACCCCAGAGGGGTCTGCACAGCGCAGCACTGGGAAAAGGGCTGCGCGGCAGGTTGGAGTCAGGGGGGGAGGGGTGCCAAAGCAGGATCAAAAGGAAGGACATAGGGAAATTACTGTGAGTTTCTCTGGGCTGAGGGCTCAT
The DNA here is from genome assembly GCA_034641835.2 of Pinus albicaulis. NCBI lineage: Eukaryota > Viridiplantae > Streptophyta > Pinopsida > Pinales > Pinaceae > Pinus > Pinus albicaulis. The sequence continues at coordinate 1,330,394,122 of CM076582.1, read as the reverse complement.
CCTTTTATAAGATCTGGGACACATGCAAAGGGGATGGTAATAAGTGAGCC